>JAVLVB010000724.1:2397137-2411113 GCA_032876305.1 Orestias chungarensis
AGATGAAAAGAGATTAGCAAAAATCTTCATTGGCCTCTCATTCCCTGCTGTTCTTGATGATGGCGTTGTTGTGACAGACATTGCCTCCCTGCTGCCTGTAAACATCCAGCCTTGGGACTGCACTGCTGGTGTAAATAGAAGGGTGATGCCAACTAATCCTCAGTAGGCCTCTGTCCAAAAAAAACCCAACATAAAACACATTCACAAGTCAAACCTGAAATAAACCTGTTAATCTTTATTGTACAGGCACAACCCAGTTTGTGCACCCCCTTTTTTGTCTCCTTTGTCTTTATAATTGTCTCATTTGCTACCTGGGTTGGTTTTATTGTTGTGCACCTTTTCATAAATTAAAACACGTTATGAAGCAGCAGGGATACCAAATCTAAATGCTGTGGAATAAATACAAGCATATGAACCACAAATGCAACCTTTGAAGTTGTTTTAAAATGTTGCTGGTTTTTTTCCATGCCAAATACTTCCCTTATCAGTGAGTGGTGTTTATAGAGTTCAATTGGCCTGCTGTAGGATTGCTTCCATGATCAGATGTCAGGTTCTAAGAAGGTTGTGGCGGTTTTATCGCACGTTATTCCTAGTTTCCGCTCACCTAATCCACGTGCATGTTGTAGCCTTTTTTTATTACCTTAACCTGTGCTGACATTTGAGTTTATCAGCATTCTACATAAACAACAAACAAACATGAAAGACCTGACTTAGCTTTCCCCCCCTCCCTCATTCTTACTTTATATTGTGGCTGTTTATGGTTATTTTTATTGTGTAACATTGTCTCATGATTTACAAATGTTAAAACAGGACCTAAGGTCCAGGCTGACCCCTCTGGACTCTCTGCTCTGTGGTGCATTTGCTGGAGCTGTGGCCAAAACAGTCATTGCACCTCTGGACCGCACCAAGATCATTTTTCAAGGCAAGACAAACTCTCTGTCTAAGGTTTCGTTCTACATACAGACGAGGAAACTTGTGCGTTTGTCTGCTGCGTGTAGTTATGAGTTCTACATCTTCTTATAGACTGAACTGATGTCTTTATTTTGTATGTCTGTGCTAGAGTTTACACTGTAACTGTTCCTAATTAATCCTTTTAGTAGATATTTAGCCCACATGAGATGTTGTGCGTCTCGACGCTGTGGTTCACTGTGGCTCTCGTTTTGTTTTTTTCACAGTGTCTTCAAAGAGATTCTCAGCAAAGGTGAGTTTATTTATCTCTTATCTTCACAAAAGGAACTGATAAGATACATATTTGTTTTCACCAACATATTCTCACCTACACTGATAAGCGGGGCAATTCACGCTCTGTCATCACTGTTCATAGAAGTTTATCTTTCAAGAACCTATTTTCAAACATTTTAAAGAATGTTCACTTAGAACCAGTGAGTAGTTAAAAATGTACGGATGTTTAAAATCTATTGGAATTTATATTGGTAGATTATAAACATCGCTTTCGACACGCTCCTACCTGGATTGATCTGTACGCTTTGACTGAGCCATTTAAAGACAGAGCCTTACTTTTATATGGGTCTGTCACAGCACAATCACTTCTCTTCATTGTATTTGTTTTTCAGAAGGATGGAAAGCATTATTATTTTTTGGTGTATCAAACAAAATGATAACAAAAACCCACCAAAGTTAGAAGTTAAAGGGTGAGAAAGGGTGGCAATGTTTAACGTATAAATATTAAATTAGGATCGCACCCATTATATTGATAGCTTGTTTTCTTTTCTGTGCAAAACCCCTTCTTGACCTCCTGTTACTAAAGTTCTGGACCAACCTTATTATGCAATGCACAAATGTCAGTCAAGCTAAGAGGATAAAATGTGGAACATTATGTTGTGCTCCAGGAGGCCTTCAGGGTGATCAACTGTACCTACACGAAGGATGGATTCTTCAGTCTATGGAGGGGGAACTCTGCCACCATGGTCAGAGTCATGCCCTATGCTGCCATCCAGTTTTGCTCACATGAGCAGTATAAGAAACTGCTGGGAGGTCATTATGGCTTTCAGGGAAAGTAAGTAAAGACTTTAAACTGTCTTGTCTTTTCATGCTTTTAGTCTTTGGTAAAAAATCTTGGCAATGTTAAAATATGACCTCTTTGGCAAACATCGTGTTAGAATTTGGTCATATTACTTTGTTACAAGAAATTTCTTTTTGCTTTCAGAGCACTGCCTCCTTTCCCACGCTTACTGGCGGGCTCTCTGGCTGGTACGACCGCTGCCATGCTGACTTACCCCTTAGACGTGGTCCGAGCCAGGATGGCCGTCACCGCCAAAGAAATGTAAGGAGGGAGGGAAACTGGGAGGAAACATGGTATTGTAGTCAAAATGTATCCAGTTCATAATGATCAGCTAGTTTACATTTAACCTAAAAAGAAGAAGTTCCTTCAATATAGAGGCTGTTTCTAACATGGTTAAGGTGCCAAGAAATCAGAGTCATTGCATTTTTTCTTTGATAAAGTCTGATTTGTTAGTTATTTTTAAAACTTATCACAAATTCCAAATTCTTGTTTTCTATTGGGGGATTTATATGTTTCTATGTTCAACATAGGTCCAAATGACACATTTTTTAATTTGAATGTAAATTACCATAAATAAACCTTTTTAATATGCTTATTTTATTCTTATTCAAAGACTTAATGCGGCTTCATGAACTATGCTCTGGAACGATTAATGACAATTTAAAATGTCCTCTTTCCACCTGGTAATCCTGTTTTCACTATAAAACACAAAGAGTTTGGTTACATTTTATCAATTTGTATTAAATAACCGAACTAAGCATTAATGTTAAACTTTATTCCGGACATGTTTGTAAAAGAAGACACTCGGGAAAACATAATTTCGAAATCATATTAAAAGTAAAATTTTAACACTGATTTAATTACTTCTGCTACTTTTGTCTCTGGGGTATGTGTGTTTGTGTTTGTGTGTGTGTGTGTGTGTGTGTGTGGGGGGGGGGTCATATTTCGTACAACTGCTTCTAAGTAAGGCATGTACTTGTGGATCTGGGGTGTTAGGTGTTCAAAAGGTCTAGACAAGGGGTGTTTATTTATTACCTTGAAGAAATAGTATTTATTTATTTTATATTAAAGGCTCAAAAGGCTGTCTGAAAATTAAACCTGATTTTAGGCTAAATATAAAATCTTTTGATTATCCTAATTATTTGCCTCAACGTATTACGTGTGAGAGACATTTATTACACTTTTGATAAAACCTTTTCACAATCGTGTGATTTTTTTAATGTATTTTTTGCCATTGAAATGTTGACCTGCTAAATGCATTGATTGGTAAATTGGATCTACCACAGATCAGAGTTTGAGTTTTAAAAGTCGTCCAGCTTTGACTCTTTAACTTCCAGTTTGGTAAAGAAACTGGAAATGATTAGCTGTTTTTGTTTTCCCCCACCTATTTACATCAATAACTGGAATATGCTGGGATGTTTCTTTTTGAAATATGATATAAGTGTTCTGCCCATATTACCTGAACAAAGAACCTGATACTTGGCATCAGCCATGACCGTTCTAATGCCCCACATACAATAAAAAACTGCTGGTCTCGGCTTATGTTGGATAAAGTAATATCATACCTAATGGAAGACTTGTATCTAATATATATATATTTTTTATTTTAACAGGTACAGCAACATCATGCATGTGTTTGTACGCATCTCCCAGGAGGAAGGTGTAAAGACTCTGTACAAAGGTTTCACACCCACCATCTTGGGTGTCATCCCGTATGCAGGGATCACATTTTTCACCTATGAGACACTCAAAAAGCTCCATGCAGGTACTCGTTAATGATCTGTTTCTGCATGGTCGGTTTTTGAATAATGCAAGGAAGATAAATTAAAACCCTGGCATCTGTCTGTCTTTAGACAGGACAAAGCGACCCCAGCCTTACCCTTACGAGCGCTTGGCGTTTGGAGCGTGCGCCGGTCTGATTGGACAGTCTGCCTCGTACCCTCTGGACGTGGTGCGCCGGCGCATGCAGACGGCCGGCGTGATCGGCTCCTCCTACACCACAATCCTGGGGACCATGCGCGAGATCGTGAAGCAGGAGGGCATCAGGCGTGGACTGTACAAAGGCCTAAGCATGAACTGGGTGAAGGGGCCGGTCGCCGTGGGAATTAGCTTCACCACATTTGACGTTACGCACAACCTTCTGCTGAAGTTACACCAACTGGGCTACTCCATCCACTAAGTCAGCTGGGAGCCAAATGAGAGGAAACGGGAGCGGAAGTACAGAGGAGACTGGCAAGAGAAAAGGTTGAGCCAAGTCTGTCTTGTGACAGTGATGAGTGTCTGCTGTGTGCAGGACCGTCCCACAGATCACTCCTGTTTCCTTCAGAGAGGATGTCAGAGACGTGAATAAGCCGACATGGGATCTCTTCTGCACGAAACGGATCATCACAAACTTGGCTTAAAGCAAAAGTTATCTCCAACTTTGCATAAGGGAACAACAAAAGCTTTTACTGTCATTGAAGTGATCAAAACATGTCAGAGGAAACATGGTAAGAACTTAAATGATAGATGGCGAATGATAATTTTGGAAATGATGAGGTAAATCGCACTTTATCAGGATTTCCCTCCAGTTGATCCTCCAGTTTGTTTTGTTTTGTACAACAAAAATTCAATTTTAACTTTTCTGTTTATTTTTATTAGTGTTTTTTTTGTTTGGTTTTTACTTTGGTTAAACATGTGATGATATTTGTGTGCTGACTAAACTAAAGGCTGACTGAGTACGTTTAAATTTGATTATTTATTGTGCAAGTGTGGATTTTATTTGTTGTTGAAAGGATTTTCAAGGTTCATCCATCCATCCATCCATCCAGGACATGAAAGGCTTTTGTCTCTATTGAACATTTTTTAAATGAACATTTCAGCATCTCTTAAATGTCTGTTTTCTTTTTGGTTACATCGTCATACAGATTTTCTCAGTGCCGTCGCTTGATTGTAGGACTGTCACGTGTTAGCGGGGAATTTTGCCGAAAGTTGTTTACAGTATGATAACCGTGCAATAAACTGTTAAATCCCAATATTGAGTAATGTGGTATTTTGTCCACTAGGTGGAGATGCTTGATTAAAAACTAATGTGATCAATGACGGATCAACATAACGTTTGAATTGAATAAAATTGTAAATAATTTTAAGAATAGATTATTATTTTTTCAACTGTTCTTTAATAAAAAAGAAGAAAATTTATATTTTTTTAAAGATTCCTACTGTTAAAGGATTATTCTTTTCATGACACATATATAGTTTATATAACAAAAAAATAATATCTACTTCTAGTAATCCTACAGAATTAAATCTTTATTTTTAGAAAATCTTTCCTCTGTCACTAGGTAGCAGCACAGAACAGCTCCACTTTTAGGGGCAACACAGCACCATTAACAAACTAATTTCCATGGCCTGAACTTGACCTTCGATCTGCCTACTAAAAACCGTTCCACGTGTATTTAATTTACACAATTGAATAAGTTTTGTTCAAGCCTTTCATCTGTTATTGCACTCTAAATTTTTCTCAATTTTTCGAAGAGGGAAAATATTAACCCAAGATTGGAATAGTCATGGTTTTAAAACCATGCAAATAGTTATTACTTTTTTTTTTCTTTATTTATTTTCGCAAGTATGCAAGGGATATATATATATATATATATATATATATATATATATATAGATATGTCTGTATTCATGTATGTAGCGATGGAATGTCATCTTCTGAAGTTCAAAGCCCAAAATGGAGGCGAAATTCTGTCTTACCCCGCAGTTTCGCCTGCCTGCGTGACCTTGACTGTGAATCATGGGATACCCCTGCCAGTCTAGTATTGCAACAATCGGTACAATATAACTGCCTGGGTAATGTGGTCGAATCGTGGGCGCCTGCAAGGGTAAGGATGAGGTGTGGAAAGAGGAGGAGGAGGAAGGTGGGGGCCTGAAAAGATGCTTCTTGAAGGTGCTGTTGCCATAGGTAACCTGGATCTGTGCAAACGGAGGCGAGCAGACCATTTGCATGTATTCAAATCTTGCATGAATAATTCACTTTGAAGGCCTTGTTGGAGTGTGAGCAGACAATAGCCGCTCACACTTACACAGACTTACACACAGATGCACGGAACAAAACGCTCACCAGAAAAAGGCTTTTACACAAACACACACCCCGACCCAGACTTAAAGAGTGTGAGAAAGGTGAGGAGGGTATTGTGGGAGGTTCATATGAATAAAACCTCCTTTTGAAGGTGTGTTTGATGCTTCAATGTTGAAACAGAATCTGCTGGGGTAACGTTTTTCTACATGCATTCCATGGCAAGCTAAGGCTCAGACAGCACAAGATGGTTTTAGGGTTTTTTCAAACTCTAATCTGCTGAAACCCATTACATCTTACAGAATGCTTCCTGAAATTTCTGTTTGAAAGAAAACTACTTCTAATAATTTCATAGTCTTTAGAACTCATGGATAAAATAAACTGTAAAATGTTAGTACTAATAAAACAAACAGGCAATAAAACTAATAAGGCTAATAAAACTTCCCAGGCAGTTTTTTTTAGGGTTTGGTTTGGCTTTTCTCCCAGGTTGGAAGAGAAAGTGGAAACAACCATGTGAGCATCTTGTTCTTATCTTATAATTCAACTTTAATTAAATGGCTTTTTTGGGTTGTTAAACAGTCTGTAATGCATTTACCCAATTACTTCAAAACCTTAATTACTAAGACTTTATATTCTTACAGCTGATAGGTATTATTCTACTGTCCGAAATAATCCAACACTAACAGTCTATTTCTAAACAAAGTAGTGATACAGTTTCTCTGCTTTCTTGGCATAACGATCACCCAAAGGGAACCGAACGTATGAGTAAACTAAGCTGCTTTTTGGGGGCCCCAGGCTTGTAGAGGGGAGGAGGTCCAAGAGCACTTGACCTACGATACAAAATCAAGGTCTCAAAATTTCATATTTCTTAGTTTATTAACTGTAAATAAAAAACAAATTGGATTTAGATCTGGGTATAAAATTTTGCTTTTTGTCTTCACCTGGCTTGAGGATCCTTTCAGATTCTGTTTCTTTTTCTTTGTAATTCTATAGTGATTAAAATGATTTAAAACAGAGGGACAATATGGATAAAATCATTTAATACCAGATCTGTTTATTTTAATTCCTAATGTTTATTAAATATAGTGTGTGATTTTTCTCAATGAAATATGTTTAAAATGAAAACTGGTGCTCACCCTGGACACATTGTATACAAGAGCTGACACTGACAGCACAGCTACTGTACCTATTGTTACTATAACCATGCTATAAACACCTTTATAGCAGCTAAAGGACATACAGCTTCCAAGGATGGTATATTTGAATTTGGTTTTTGTAAAAGAAAAAAACAAAAACAAAAACATACGTGTTAACCACTCGGATGCAAAGTCGGTCCAACGTATCATGGTGCCCTGCAGAAGCCAAGCTGGCTGGTTGCCATGCACTTTGAAGGTCTGCTCTGCATCATCCTCCCAACCAGCAGCCTCAAATTGAAGCTTACCATAAATTCAAATGTATTAAAATGCATCCCAAGGATTTTTACCAAACACAAAGTGTGCCTGTAAATGTGTCCCCAGTAAAATTTCTCTAAAAAAACAAACAAACCACAAGACAGATGAACAAATTCCTGTGTACTTCTGTGACCATAAACTCATAAGATACAGTCTTTCTGTGCATACATGGTGATATTTACAAGTGCTGCAGGACGCCTACATGGCGACCCTTCTATCTCTCTTTTCACCCCCTGCTCGGTCTTGTTAATTTTATAAGATCCAGCATATTGCCACTTATCGGTTGGCAGCGTTGTAAATGGACTCTGAGGTCAGTGCATTACTGAGCTGCTGGGCTCCTCTCTTCCATTAGAGGGAGTATTCAGGCTGCGCTGGCCTTCACTCAATCAAATGCTAGCTCCAAGTGCACGAGGGAGGGCACACACTGATACAAATGGAGACTCCTCGTATCCTTTGGAAATTACAGTGTGCATAAATCTGATCATATAAATCTTGGTACCTGCACCCACACATATAGACACACATAGAGATGTATATTTATGTGCTTGCATGCTTCAATTTGCATGGGGTCTTATTCCTCTTAAAGAGAATGGACGTATAGTTGCCGTGTTCTTGTGCTGCACCTGACATTTTCATGGCTTGGCATTTTAAACAGGTTTAACCCCAAACGAGCTGCTCCATCCTCCGGTCTGTTGATCCTGGTGCGAGCCATGACAAGCAGCAAAAATAAGAAACAGAGAAAACTGCAGACTTAATAGACATGTATGAATAGAAATGTACACTGGTATATTCATCTAATTTTGACAGTAAACGAGGTAAAATGACTGGATAATGAAGGCCTGTTTTTGTACACAACTGTGTTTGTTTTCTTGGCTATTCTTGACTTGTTATCAGTAAAAGACAAGTTAATAGGGTTATTTTTGTATAAAAAAAGCAATTTCTATGTATTCTCGCTGTATAGGGACACCCTGTTCTCCCCTCTCACTGAGCATGCTTCCAGAGGTAAATAAGTCCCCCTGTTGGTGGGTGGGAGTGTGGTGGGTGGACAGCCAAAGAAAGAAGAGTTTGCATGAGAATAGTCAAGGTCCTGTGAACCTTCTGCTCCCTGTGTCCACATTCAATGGCATTATTGCAGTTAGCATGACAAACTAGAATCCAAGTTCTCGGACTTTTTAATGCAGCACCCCTCACCACCCTCTCCCTTAAACCCCAACCCACCCCCACCCTTCTGCATAATAAACCATGAGCATGCGCACAGAAGGCTACTCACCTCAGGAAAAACTACAAGTTGCAACAGCCTTGATTTTTAATTATTTTCTTTTTGATAAACAAAACTGGGAAACGGATTGATTAAAATTAACATTCTGTAGCTTGTAAAAATAAACAATAAACATCAGGGCCTTCTTTTAGTCATTATGTTGTAGGTCATTTCCTGAGTCAATCTCTAATGTTAAAATGTTAAATGCAATTCAGAATACTTTTGTAAGAAGGAACAATTGCACCAAGAGGGGACAGGCAATAAGAAATGTTCTTCTTAAGAATTGAATTCACTAAGCAAAAATTTAATTGTAGACATTTTGTTTTTGTATTGTTATTGGTGAGATGAAATATTTCTGTCATGTTTCTCCTAGCTGTAAGTGGAAAATTATTATAGATAAGAAAAATAAAGGCCTAAAAACATTATATGTTGGATTATTGGGAGTAAAAAAATAAATAAAAAATGAAATACATAAAAAATACATTAAATGTTTTTTAAACCTGGATGTGTTATGTTAGCACACTGTCATGAATTATAAAATATTTTACAATAGTTCTGATTAAAAGTTCTGAGTCACTGACATTATCCACAAGGAGCATAAGTCAAAAATCATCACTGTTTACATAGGGTAGAATTTAAGCATCAATTCTTGGATGGAAAAAAAAAACTGGAATAAAAACATACACAAAATAAAACATACAGCCTTAGGAGGTGTGAACAGAGCCTATTCAGGAATTTTAGTTGGAAAAAGTGTAGACTTTGACAGGAAGAGCTTCAACAACTAAACACAGACAGATGAAGGACATGGGAAACAGTCTTTGTGTTCAGCCACTTTTGAACCTGAGGTGGACTTTATCTCTATTTCAGAATAAAATCGTTTTGCTTTTCATTTAGCAACCAAGATCCCACGTTTTGGGGAATGGAGCAGCTGCACGTAAGTTGCCTAAATTCTGATGTAAAGTTTTTACGATCAGTAATGAAGTCTGAAGTCGGCCCCTTAATCTGCCAAGAAGCACTAAATCCTTCCCTCTGCTGTGTGAAAATACTGTTTGGAGATGGTGATTGCATTTTTCAGCAGGACGAACACACAATACCAGCACCTGCTGTAATGACCATGGATTCACTTTTCAGAATTGGCCCGCAAATAAAGCTGACTAAATCCCATAACGAATCTTTGAAGCCTGGTTAAGATGAAGATGAGAGAAAACAGACTCAACAATCACAAGCTGGAGCCTGCTATTAAAGCCACTTACGTTTCCTTGATTTCATAGTCTGATAGAATCAATTTTTGATGCAAAGATGATACATTTAAATGTTTGAAACAGGTTCAAACCCTAAAACGCAGATTGGCCAGAACTGTTTTTAACCAAATTGTTTAAATGTATTCTCATTTTGATGATATGTTAACTCACTGCCATGCAGCAGTAGACCACATGGTGAGACTGACGGGATTATATTGAAGGGTACTGGGAATAACACCCACAAACTTCACTTTTTGCTTTGTTTTACTTGTGGATCCATATCTTCTGAAGACCCTGTTTGCTCCACAGAAGGGAAACCTCTAGACTGGCAATGATGAATAATTTGTATATTTAGTTTTTTTTTTTTTCAAGCGCCATTTGAATAAACAATACATTTGGCAGCATGTTGTATGTTAACACATTTAATGGCTTTGCCCTTCAGTGTGAGCTAAAGAAGATTTCTCTGTGCAGATTAACCAATTCAATATTAGAGCCTAATGGGAAATACAGGTATCACTAATTAAAGCAACCACTGGATGAAATATATAAATAAAAGTGATTTAGTTTTAATAATAACTGAGTAATTTCTAATTAGTTTCCACTTTTTTATACATCTGTTAAATTTGTATTATATACATGCAAATATATAAATATGACGGATATAACTGAAATATCAATACCTTTGTAGCAATTCATTTAATTGTCAGATTGCGATGCTTTTGCCCCTGCATACAGGCCAGAATACACATGTATCATTAAACTGTCCCTACTTGTTGTATGACCAGAGAGCTTTGTTCCTCCTGCTGTTACAGGCCTTTGTGTTGTTGGAGACCAGGATGTAATTGGAGGCCATCCATTTACAAACAAGCAGTTGAACAATTACAAGACAATTAGCAGACCCCCGAAGAGCTCATTGAGGTCAATAAAGGGCTTCTCTTACAACCGGAGGATTTAAAGTAAATGGCTGTCCATAAATAATCCTGGGGGTCATGTGGAAAAATCTAAATGATTCCAGTTGTATGATACCAAAGTACTTTAGTTTTGCAATGACCTTAAACCCGCCATAAAAGTTTTGTGATTTAAAGAAAAAAATGTGAGAATGCTCTTTGAAACAACAGCGACTGCGACGGAACGTAACCTGATGTCAGACCGGTACACTGTATACAGAATTTACGCGACATGCTCTGTAACTCTATCTATAGGTGTTATGATATCATTCCCACCATTAAAGAGGTTTTGCACCTTCCCTGTGACCCCAGCCTCGCCTCACAGGACACAGAAGACGACCTGATAGTAATGTCTTACACTGTACTGATGGGGAGCTGAGATATGTGTGTGGGCTCATAGCAGGGTGCGTGCGCCTGGTCACTCAGCGATGTTTTGAAGCAGCCAGCAGCGAGGCTTTTCTCCAGTGAGAGTGGGGGAATCTGGCACGGCCAGTAAGCATGTATATCAGGCCATCTCACGGCTGGCTGGATGCTCCCTGGGTGGCCCGCCATGGTCAATACTGCACTGGTGACTGGACACACAGAATGGGATAATCTGCTTTCCTTCAGGGGCCACATTGAGCACATACAGGTCTGCTTTTTATGCCAGCCTTACCACAGAGGCTATAGCTCGCCCAGTATTATGATTTCAGGTTAGGACCAGTCAGGTGGGAAAGCCTAGAGTGAGAGAGGGGACAGTGTTGCTGGGGACAGTGAAGTGGAGGGAAGGACTGGGTGAGCCCATTTCGGCCCAAGCAGCAGAGCACACTGGGGGCACTGGGGCATAGCCTCCACTGGCTTTCTGTGAAGGGGGAAACAAAAGGAGGTATGATTCCCACAAAAACTGGAATCTGTGTCTGTGTGTGGTAATGAATGTGCATCTTTGTTTGGAGTTTCCTTCAGCTCCAGCAACTCATTTTGACACCCCTGCTGCTCACGTACAAAGACATATAATTGACACCACAGATTAAGGCCAGTGTGGTTTAACTGTTCTTTCAAACCATCAGACTCTTCTGGGAAATCAGCACAAATGATTTCAACACCTTCTTCTGCCTAAACTGGGCGACTTTCTCCAAATGTGGAGTGATACTTGTGATTAATGATGTTAAAAACTATTTGTGGCGCAGGTCAAGTTCCATCAGCCTGCGTTCACGAAATGGGGTTAGTTGCTTAAAAGTAGTTAAAACATAACGCTTCTATAATTGGAGCACAATCAGAAATTATGAAAAAACCCCAGAAAAAACCCCAAATATATATATATATATATATAATGGTTAGGTTAAATTCTTTGTAATTTTATTTATAGTTTTATGTGAAAGCTATACAGAAGAAATTTTGTAACTCTCCTCTGTCAAGTTGCCAACAAAACATTATTTATAAGACGAAAGAAAAAAACAAACAAATGAGCCAGCTTGTTTTCACATTTGTATCAATTTTATTAAAAATTTCTGAATATTATGACAGAAAAAAATACATTTTTATTATACAGCCCCATTTACAACAACCGACCACCCTGGCATCCACATTCTTGGCACAATTCTCACAAAATCCCTGTTCTTAGCAATGCAAGCATTCCTTTTTGTCAATTGATCAATGCTTATTTTGATCTTGAAAATGGTAAAGACAAGAGAATATTCACAGGTAAGGCAGGAAATAACTATGAAGAAATAACCGACTGGGTTAATATCCGATGTCCGGAGTCAGGGAAAAAATGAAAAATGCTAAATCAACTGGAGCAGTGACAAGAAGTGAACAAGAAGTTTGTCTTGTAACCACATACAGCAAAAAGGATTGAAAGGGAGATGAAATGAAATCAGATTTTTTTTCTGTGTGCAATTGTGCTGCTGCAGAAACAAAAAAATTATTCTTAGGCTTTTTCTTAATCTTTATCAGTCTTTAACAGTGAAGAGTGCTGTACCTAAAATGATGTTCTTAAGGAAAAAAAATTGAAACGAAAACATATTTTCTAAGTCATACTGCATGATTTTACACAGACTAGATTGTAAATTACATACGGATCTGTAAAATGAATGTTCATATACACAAAACACATAAACTCAGCTTTACAAGAGGTTCCTTGTTACCTGTGGCCTAAGGATAAAGTCAAATTATCTTCCACCAGTGATGCAGCTAAGTGATCATGCAGGTTCGAAGGTGGCAAACAGGCTAAACATGGTCATATTAACTAGTTAAACAAGGCATCTGTTCTTTCTTGTTTTAAGATGTTCAGACGGGTCCTTTTTAATCCTCATGGTTGCTTTTCACAGACCGTATCTGCAAAGACATAAAATATGGAGAACATATTTTTTTGTTAGGTTAATATTTCTAGAAACTTTGTATATAATCCATCAATGTTCTCTTAACAGACTTAGATGATTTAGTGAAGAAATTCATCCACATAATGATGTGTTTTAATGAAGATGAGTCTGCCGGATTTCTGCTCAAATCCCATGAAATCTGCACATGAGTCTAAAAGCAAGGAGGCTTCGCGTGTCATCATCCCAGACACACGCTACTGTTAATGTTTACTGTGGGAGGAGGGGTGCGCGTTTGCATTTGTTTGTGCATCTATCAGCTGTCTGTATCAATGCCGTGCGTGACCCCTGAGCCAGCAGACAGCCAGAGGTTAAAGGTCAAAGCAGAGCCTGTCTGGGCTTCCTGGCTGACCCCAATGCCTGCGAGCACCAACATGCACATGCAGAGGCCGGGTGCTTTAGGGGAGGGAGGGTTGGTTCAACCGTCTAGCAGACTAATATCACCTTTGGGATTAGGATCCAGACAAAAACACATTGACCCCAAACGCCTCTCCTCCCACACACACACACACACACACACACACACATACACACGCACACACACACACACAGACACACACACACACACACACACACACACACACACACACACACACACACACACACACACCCACACACACACACACACACACACAAACA
>JAVLVB010000724.1:2411213-2448849 GCA_032876305.1 Orestias chungarensis
GTCTAATTATCTTTCAGAGCTGGGTCAGAGAGAGCAGTCGAGGAGACCAAGGAGGTTCAGCGAAGCCAATAACATGCAAGCTAATAGCAGAGGGCTTTTTCTTGGAGCCGGGATGCAAAGATAGCAACCGACTTTGTGAGGGGTTTTTGTTAGAACTGTGATCACTAAATGATTAAGCTGCAAATAAATGACATATCCTTGAAAAAAAGAAAAAAAAACAAGCGCAAATCAAAGAGATTTTAGCAAAGTGAGACAAAAAAAAAAAGAAAATGGTCCAAATCAGAGGCTCCCAAGCAATCGGTAAGACTCGCTACATAAGCCAGAGTGTTAAGCCTGCTAATCCGTCCGTATTATTGCAACATCTGTGAGGCCTAGAGAGGCTCTATCAGTGTTTGCAGAAACAGATGTAAAGCCTTTCCTGCTTGAAAAAAGAAGAGAGTTTGCTCTGGTGTCGATGACTGCCAACACAGAACGTGATAAGAAGGTTAGAAAGATGCGGAGAATGTAAAGCAGGTAAACTGTAAGCGTGGGCAACACAATACATGATTGACAAAAAACGAAGGAGGGGGGGCAGCGATAGTGGCGGAGAAGCAGGAGGTGGGAGCATCCCGGGAAGATGGCAGACCTGTGAACACGGCTGACGAGACGCCGGGGAAACGAGGATAATTTATGCACAGGGTGTCTGGCTCCCTGTGAATAGTCCAGAGAACTGAGGGGGAGCTGCCGTGGGTCCTAACAGTGTGAAGGAAAGAAGCAGTGGGGGTGGTAGAGTGTTTTTTTTTTTTAAACAAGGGGCTCAGAGGCTGCACTATCTGGCTGATTCAGCCGAAGCTGTCCGTGTGACGTTCCATTAAGGTTTGGGACAGGGCATGTGGAGCTAGGCATTGAAGAGGATAGGGAGAGGGGGGTGAGCAGATGGGCACCAAGGTGAACAAGAGGCTCTTACCACCCACTCCAGTCTACTTCTTCATTTTGGCTACGTATTAGATCCACTGGGTTGTGTGTCTGCTTATCTGCATGCTAATTTTTCTTTTATCACAGAGAAGAACCTCAGAGAGGACCAGGGATGGGACTAAGTAGACACAAGCTTCCCATCTGATTCTTTTTTTAAACCTAAAATGTAGTACTTCATATAAAAATATAATTTTTGATAAGACACAATGTAAGATTTTGCCATCTTTGATCAAAGAGCCAAAAACAGAAGATACAACTTAAGCACTGGCTGTGAACATTGATTTTTATACATACTCTCAAATTTATCAGGTGATGTGTTTTTTAAAAATACAGAATTCTCTTTACTCTAAATGGTTTATGACAAACTGCAAATGGCTCAGCTGCTGGCCGTTTTCCTCCTCTGTTTCTCCCTGCATTCAAAAAGTTGTGGATTCAATCCCCGACACTCTCTTCTATTACCAACTATGATTTTATTTTTGGAAAATCAGCTCCCCCCCCCCTTTTTTTTTCTTTTTTCTCCCCGCTCCACAACTCCGCTCTGTCATATAAAATCCCAGTAAAACACATTCATGTTTGTGTGAGGGACATGACAAAATGCGGAAAAGAGCGAATGACCTTGCAAGGAACTGAAAAATAAATTTTTAAAACATGTTTTGTAATTAAAAAATGTCCTACATCAATAGTAAAACTTGGGAATCCCAAAGACATAAACAAAAATAATATAATACCAGTGTGACTTGAGGGATATATTTGATGACACAATAAAATGTGAATACAAGCATTAGCCTATGACAACTTTCAAAATCTTGGATCAGCTTTGAGTTAAAAATGAGGAGACAGATTGGGTACATTGTGTGTTTGAATCCTGGCCTCCCAAGTAATACCGTGCATGCATGTGTGTGTATATGTGTTTGTGAGCTGAGCGAGAAGTGGAGCGCGCAGAGTGATGGTTGAGTCCGGTGATGCAGGTGGACAGTTTAATGGCCGTCATCGCCCTGAAACATACAAACCAGTGAGCACCTGGTCTGCTATCGGACGTACGCACACCATATGACATGTGCACCTATACGTGTGATGTATGGTGTGTGACGTTTTCTGCAAAAGACAAGCGGGCCTCAAGAAAAGTGACAATATAAAAAAATATCTTTCTGCTAATGACCCTGACCCTCCACTTCAAGCAAGAAGACAACAAATTCTGCATAAACTGTCCTTTGCGGCAACTAATTAAAGTGTGTGGTAGAATTGCCTAGAAAGTCGGTCGTGTTTCTGAGCGGAGGGAAGTAAAAGAGCCATTAACAAGGCCAGCAAATACTGGGGCCCTTTGTGCTTTTTTTTTTTGTGTGTACAGAGTTGTGCCTGGCTATAGACTTGCATCTTATTCAGCAGCACTTCGTCAGGTCTGGACTTGCATTTGATGCCCAATCAAAGACATAGAGCCACCTCATTAAAAAAACATGTAATTGGATCAGACCTAGGCTCAATTGTGGGATTTTTTTTCTTCTCCAACTAGCATAAGCAACCGTGACTGTGCGAAGGGATTGAATAAGGGGCCGCGGAGAGGCCTGGCGGTGGACCGCCACGCCACATCCCTGTGAGCACCTCCCCTTCACAGGGGGGCTGCATTTAAAGCTTTGTTGGTGTGTTAACACATCTTTTTTTAAAACACCTCTTTATAGACTCAGCTAAGCAAACTGCAGAGCCTGGTTTTCTTGTGACAGAAGGAGAACGTGGGAGAAAACCAGGAGAAAAGGGAAAGGAAACGGCTTGATTCATTATTAAAATGCAGTAAATGAAAGCCATTTACTGCATTTTAATAATGAATCAAGCCGTTTCCTTTCCCTTTTCTCCTGGTTTTCTCCCACGTTCTCCTTCTGTCACAAGAAAACCAGGAGAAAAGGGAAAGGAAACGGCTTGATTCATTATTAAAATGCAGTAAATGGCTTTCAGATTGTGTCGCAATGCAACCACAGATATGACTATGAAGTGGGGGGAAACTGATACAAGGTTTGATGGGGTTTTTTTTGTTCGTTTGTTTACAAAGAAAAATATCAAACCTTCTGCCAAGTGTACTGACTTTCACAAACCTGAAAAGTCAATATACTTGGTAGAACCACATTTCCACAAAACAGCAGGGAATATGGGGTTGGTGTTCAAAAATGTTTAGAGATTTACAGTCTCATCTGGATTCTCAATTACATTTAGGTTTGGATAATGTCTAATCCAGGGGTCTGCAACCCATAAAACCTTTTGGTGCCACACTTTAATTTTATTTTGTTCTGAAATGGTTAAATATGGGGAATTTTTAGGTGTTTTTGGTCAATATTTGCACAAAGTTTTGATAAAAAAAATGTTTTTTCTTTTATTCTTTGCCACTAGATTCCACACTGCACACCTTTAAAAATATATTTTCCTTAAAAATGGGAAATTCAAGAAAGGTTTTACTTAATTCCCCTATTATAAAGCCATGATGTTTTATTTATTTTATCTAATGGTTCAAGATATAAGTAGGGTTCGCTTCAAATCTTTTGCAGCTTGTAACAAGTTTTCTTCTAAGAATTCCCTATATTTATCTGTGTTTATCTTTCCATTAACATTAATTAGCTTTCCAGTCTCTCCAGAGGTTTGGCATCCCCACAGTATGACACAGCCACTACCAACACCAACGAATATAATATAACGTTACGTCGTGAAATGACACGAATATTTGATTTTTTCAATTATAATAAAACAAAATTTTGGACAAAGAAGGTTGAACTTGGCTGCTGCTGAGTGCAGCACAAACAGACCACTGACAAACTGGTCCTTGTCTCTGTTTCCAACCACAAAGTCAGCACACGTTTACCCGGAGGACCACAGTCATCCTGCAGGTAAAACAATAGCTGTGTTGCTAGCATAAGCATGTGTGAGCGTGCGACAAACGCAGCCCTGCCTGGGAAACCTGCGCCAGGAAGCTCAGTTAGTCTCCCAGGGCTTTTGGGACGTCAATGAAATGAATGGCAATGAACTTGAGACGAGTTCACAAAACCAGAGAGGAAATAGAGCTAAGTAGGGCAGATTTCAATGTCCTTGTGTGCATAATATGTGTGACTTTATTATGAATGCACTCTGAGAATATCATAACGTGTACAGAGTGTTGAGCTGCAGCGAAGAGCATCCACTAAGATGGAAATGTGCATGCACGTCCCCCTTTGTCCCCTCCCTTTCCCCTCTCACATGCAGCAAGGACCTCCATTCTCACTGGTTTAATGCTGTCTGCCGTGTGCCTGATAAAAAAAATTAAAAAAAGCAAAGCGACAAAGGGGTGTACACAGCTAACGGTAAGAAAATGCATAAACAAAGGCTTTAACAGGTGTTTCTCAAACACGTCGGCCGGGCTTCGCCTCACTATGTTCGCCTGACTATGTGCTTCACTGGACCCGCTGCTATTGTCACTAAACTACAAAATAAAAAATGTGCCTACAGCTGCACACGTCCACGCAGAGATCCTGGTTTACGGGGCAGAGAATGCATCTGAATAGATTAAAAAAACAACAACAACAAAAAAAAAAAGTGGCATGTTGACAGAAGTGGTGCTGGGAATGCTTTGATCCCATCACTGTCCTAAAGAATTAAAGGAACGTTGGTAAGAGGGTTGCACTGATGGGGGAGCAGCTGCTGAGACTGGAAAAACCATCACTTTCTGTTTGGAAAAACCAGGAGAGCCCGTGTGTTTTATCTACACTGTTAGGAGTCTCACTCACACAGCTGTCCCGTCCTTATGGCTGAAATATAACTAAAATGCATGAATTGCAACGCATAAAGACTAAAATCAATGCAGAATTTTAGACACACAAAGAAATGCCTTTGCATAAAAAAGATATGAGAAAATTTTTATAACGTAAAATTTAGGTAAAATCATTTTCAGGTTCAGTAAAGGTTTTAATATGGACATTAATTAAAAATACAAAAAAATAAAATAAAATAGGGCAATAGCGTTTATAGCTTGTATAATTGCAAAGATGTTAATAAGCAACAGTGAAATATTTTCACTCCTACTTCAGTGTCCCTCGTTTGGAAGTGAAGGTGAAGGAGATAGAAAGGGAGGCCCTTTTATAGTGCCTAGCCAAACCCCTTGAACCTTCTCACATAATGTCGTATTATAACCAACATATGTTATGAGGATTTAAAATGATACACCTGCAAAGGCATGGAATGATGATGTTTCATTCTTTTTAAAATCTTTTGCAAACAAAAACGTTGGAAGTATCTTATATTCAGCCTCCCTCAATATGCACTTAGCAGATACAAGCTTTTCCTTAACCGACATTAATCGGGTTATGATCCAGCAACCTTCCACACATACCAGTACGTTCTTTCACACAAAATATACCAAGCTCAGTAAATGAGGTGGAAAGTATCAGTTTTCTTTCCTCGCCGTAATTTCAATTGGACACATCAATAAGCTATGATTATGTTTTAATTATGGCTCCATTTTTAAGGCTGTTTGTACTACTGGAAGGTAGTCCTCATTTCCCAGACTCAAATTTGCAGCCTCTAAAATATTTTCTTTCAGAATTGCCAATTTTTAAACGCAGTTTAACTTTCTATTAACTTAGATCTGCTTTCTTAAATGCTGACAAAAGAAAATTCTCATAGGATAATGCTTTCCCCTCCATGTTCAAGGGTTTTCAAGGCAATAGTAGTTTTATGTTATGTTATTATGTAGAATGTAAGCTAAATATTACACATTTTGCTCGTTAGTATTTGTGCTAAACTACAAATTATATTTTTAATGGGCTTTGTTTTATCTCGATTTATATTCACCAAACTATATCAAATGTAAACCCAAGCATGGCACTGGGTGCAGAGCAGTTGTGTTTTTTTATTTTGTTTGTTTGTTTGGAGAAAGTCACTTTAATTTTGAAAAGCAAAACAGGAAGGTAGCAGAAGGTGCTCTGCGATAAACCTTTTGCAGATACAGTCAGCTAACCAAACCATCCTGTCATATCATTGCCTGAGGGGAGCAGTAGGGGGAAGGAGAGACTGCAAGAAGGGGAAGAGAGCAAAACAGGGGTGAAAGGGGTCAGCAGGGAGGAAGGCTAAAACCCAGAAGCAAGCAAAAGATGGTGTGTGTAGTGCATTTATATTTCAGCATGTGTGTGTGGGTGTGCATGTATGTCAACCCCAGCTGGGCAGACATTTACTTGACATGCTGATAGGGATTTAAGCAGTGGGTGGGTGGTGTATCTGACCAAGGTGAGTGAATGAGCAGAGAAGGGGAGCCTGTGGGGATCGGAGGATGATAGGAGGAGGGGGCGGCGGCGGCGATGGTGGAGGAAGCGGGAGGGTTAAGGATTTTTTTTATTTTATTATTTGGACCAGAGGGGCTCACAAAACTGCTGTTACTAAGCTTGATTTCAGAGCGAGTTGAGACGATTAGAAGACGGGGGCAGAAACGTGCAGGGAGACGGAGACGAGGGAGGTGGTTTTTTGTAGAGGGGACCCTCCAGGCTGTCCAAGAGAAGGGGGACTGGTCTATTGAGGTGATGAGGGAAAGAGGGTCTTTCTTTCAGATGCTTTAATGAAGCATAAACCCAGAGTGGGGAATGAAAGCAGGCAACTGCTGCGTATGTTAACATTTCACTCCTCTGTTCTCCAGTCCTCACTTTTACACAACCTCTCCTCCCCTCCCCTCCAGCGCCGCGTCCCTCGTCTTAAAGGGCTGTTGATTTTAAAACCAAAAGTGGGTAGTAGGCGCCGACTCGTAGGCTCAGCTGCTGAATGACTTGATGAAAGGACCAACTAGATTTCCCCTGTAAAGAATTCACCCACTAATTTTATGAAGAAAATTTGATATATGTACTGTGGAACTAGGAGAAGCAGCAACAGCAAAGCCTACAAGTGATCTGCACGGTATATGTACAGATATAAATGATATATTTCTTTTAAAAAATATCAATGAATGAAATGAAATAATGCTCTATATGACCTCTTCTCTTCCACATTAGAAAATCCAGATTCAACAAAATATCTCATAATACCCTTTTTTAATGTTATAAAATAAGAAATAACACAATCTCACAAAGACACTGACTAAACAAAGAATCAGTATGGGAACTTGAACTGAACACTGAAGCTCTGAACAATTGTCCCAACCAGAACATCACATGAAGAACATTGTCTTTTTGTCTTTTTTTTGCAGTTCATTTATGAAGCTGCAGTTTAGATTTGGCATTTTTTTGTGTAATGCTGTGTCAAATAACACAAATGGGATTTTAGAATTTAACCTGGAGAGATAAATTCTTTTCAGGAAACTGTAATAAACATAATATCCAATCAGCCTGCTCATAACCTTAAACAGAGCCCTGGTTGACAGTATGTTTGCATAATGCATCTCAGAGTTGCATTTTGTGTGCAATATAGCAGTAGATAGTGTGGGGAACAGTAGAAAATCAATGGAGTATCTCTACTCTCTCCCTACATGTTTCAAAGCTGCAACACGAAGAGGGTTCCAAACATTGTCATATGTGAACTTGCATGGACTTCTTGAACAGCTGCCCTCAGGTAAACAGTAATACAACATGAGAAGCTTACATACAGGGTTTTAAAAAAATAACTACTTTAACATAATGAATGCCCCATTTATGGTTAGGTTTTGCAGCCCCACTGTCATTGAACCCTGAGCCGACATGTTAAATTACAGAAGGCAGCAGACTGAGTCAGACAGGAGAGGCTGTCAAAGTGTCTGAGTTGGTTTGACCGTGTTTGGTTTGCGGGTGGGAGACGTTTGACCAACGGCTTGACTGGGCTGAAGGGACTGATTTCTGGGAAGATTTGGCTCAGGGCTGATTGGAGACTTGCCAAAGGCTGACTGACGGAGGTAAGGTTCCCCTTTAACGCCCCTACTCCGCTCAGAGAAAGGCAATAAGAAGCAGCTTATGAAATAGGCAAACATAGAGGCAGCTTTCAGACAAGCAAAACAGTGGGCGGCAGACTAACGTGGCACGCTACTCTATGCTGCAATGATGACCCCTTTACCCCCTCCCCCTCTAACCTTGACCCTTGAGGTCCTTCTTAACCTATTTTTGAATGGAAGTCGTGCAGCTGGGGTGTCTAGCCGTGAACTAATCACAACCCCCTCCCTCATCATGAAGCTTGTTCCCACGACTCACGACCAAGGAGCTGTCTCTTCATTTGAATTGCTGGGATTAATATTTAAATTGACACCTCTGTATTGTCAGGTTGTTTTTAAGAGAACCTCTATTTAGAGCCATCTTAAAATAAATTTCTAATTTTCACGTTCAATTAAATTTAGGAGAGTCTTTTTCCTTATTCTAACACTGTCATGTTCCTTTCTGGTTTATGCCTCAGCTTCCATCTGCCAGTCTCTCACCATGGCCCCAATAATCTATTCAGCCTGAGCACACAAGCGAGCTGTATAATGTACGTGCAACAATGTGAGCGTGAAGGCTCATACACGTCATTCAGCAGGGGGTTCAAACCCCACCACCTTCACTTTTTCATTACGACCAAGTCTCGGGCCCGTGTCGCACAGCAGCGTGGCCTTTTGCTTGGCGAGCAGGCAGTTTAATCACACATACGCCACTACTCCATTTTCATTTCCTTTTCATACAGCCTCCATTCCACTCCAGCTTCATAATTCTCCTCCCTCAGAGCTGTCTAGCCCATCTGAGAGTTTGCAGCCTGTTGAAATGACATAATCAGTGACTTGGATAAATGCCTGACTGTTTTTCCCTGAGTCTGTAATCAGACTTGGGGGCTCAGTGTTGGAGTTACGAGGAAAGCACAGCAGCAACACTTGATGCGGGAATTACTTCCTAAGACGGGTAGTTTCACCTACAGAATGTGCTCAAGCACCAGTGAAATGAAATAGGTTTGGTCTACTATGCATCATGTTGGCGCTAACCATTTCCAAACGACCTTTAAAAAATCCCTATCATCCAAAAAAACAACAACTAATTCTTATGATTTTGGAATAGAGATGCAACGGGAAAATTGCTGGTGAATGTAATCCAACTATTTTTTGAAATATACATTTACATATATAACAGTGAAAGCAAATAACTAAGCAGTAGCAGGAAACTCTGGCAGCAACCTTCTTCGATGTAAAAGTTGTTAGCTAAAAGAGCGCTCAACCACAGCAATTTCAGCAACAGGAAGGTGTTTTGCACAAAACAACCCTCATCCGCACGGACCCTACACAAAACTCAAAACCACCTCATCCAGTAGAAGTGGGCATAACAATTGGATGTAGTTTGTTCGTAGCTCTCAAAGGCAATAAAAACCACTGGCAGTGATAAACAGAAAAGCTATCTTTACTTTAGAACAGGCTGTGCCAGAGAGGACAAAACATGAGACGTAAATACAGTACCACTATTCAATAAAGTAAAATATCATAAAAAAGTCTGTAAAAGTTTGTAAAAACTCATATCAGTACCTGAGGTTATTTGGGCATTTTAAGTACAATAACTGAGAAGTCCTCTGTTGTTGTCTTACATTGTATTTGCTGTGCCACTATATGAAGACCCCACCCAAGAAGGCTCACTCTAGTGTAAATTATGAATTCATGCTTACACCTGACGAAAACACAACATCTAATGTAAAACTGAAGTCAAAGAAGAGGTAGCAAAATAAGTAAAAGACAATAAAAAGAAAGTTTTTTCACCTGTGGCATATTAAGCTTAAATTGAGGCCCGTAGAACATAAAGATAGATTTTCGTAATTGCTAGATACTTTGATCCTTCACCATTTTGTACTATTGTAATTTTGTGTGGGATATGCACACCACATTAAATAGAAAATAGTATCATGTGCCAGAATAAGTTAACACAAAAAGACGGCTAAACAAAGATGCAAAAGATAATTAAGGTTTGTAATTATTTTGTCTGCGTAACTATACCAACACGTGTTTGGAAGTAAAGTTAACATATAACACTATCCGGACCGGAGTCCTGACACTGATCATATAGAGAATCTATGGCGAAACATAAAAATTAGGTTGAGGTAAAGGAGGTGTTGCAACCTAAAAGATGGATGGAAGCATGCAGCTTTTGAAAGCTTCAATGCCTTTACACACGTTTGTACTGATTTTTTTTTTGTATGAATAACTTTATAGATGCCATTCCCAATGAAATCTAATCATACATAAACAAATCTACAAAATGTATCCTCAATGTTAGTCTAGTATTATTTTTGTGGGACATGCCTGTCCCATCTGATATCAGAAACAAAGTTCTTGTTTAGGTGAAAATAATGCTGTTAAATCCAACTCTGGCAAGGTTAATGCTGTAATATAAGTACAATCTAAGCAAACATGTTCTTTTTTTTTAACATGACATGCAAATTTGACTCTGTGTGAGCCGGGTGCAAAACCAAATCCCCTTGGTCCCACCAGAGGGAAGAAAGATGTGCGAAACAGCCAAGGATAAATTGAGTGATGGCTGTAAATGCTTTCAGCAACTATTACTTCAGAGGGTGCACCACACTCAATCAATACCTAAGCAAATAAAAACCGAAAGGGCAGACAGAATGAGAAAAGCTGCAGCGGACGGATGACAATAACGCACACAAAGATAAAGCCAATCTGTGAAATTATGCTGTAATATTCTTAGATTCATACCAATCTAGGAAACCTTTTAACTTTTTTTGGCCTCAGTGCTATCTGAGTGCTTCTGTTTCCCTTTGAGTATGGAGATTTATATTTTTTGATAGATATATAAGCTATGTAACGCTGAATGCATTTAGCAGATAATTAATGTGAGTAGAGATAGTGTCTTGTATGAGTTAAACAAAAATAGTTCAACCTGCAGGTTGCTTCTGATGAACACATCACGTACTTCAATCTGTCAGAATTAAAATCCAGTGCCATTTGAGGAGTTTCTGACTCCAGCTACCAAATATTACTGTACATTCAAGGTCCTGAAATGTCCCCACATAATCCAAGGTGTGTTTGTCCTGCACATGCTCTGTGTATTGAATTATGAATAACTGCAGTAGTGCAGTCACACACACTCACACGGCCACTGTCATTAGTGTAAAAGCTTTCAGCGGAGTTCAGTGTTTGGGGAGGGGGACTCTTTCCCTGTGTTTAAGTGTGAATAGGCAGGTGCATGTGTGTAAGCATAGAAGATGTATTTCATTTATAAGATTTCCACTATAAGACAGAAGTATTGTTTCAAAAATTTAACATGGAATTACATTTTAATAAAAAGTGGCCACTCTTATTTGTTATTGCAGATATATTAATAGTGTCTATTTTTATTTACAGACAAACAAAAGAGAAACAAAAACTCTGGAATAAACTAAATATACCACATGAACAGAAAAAATATATATATATATATTTTTGCCATATGTTTAAATGTCGCATCCTGAAATATTTCATTAGACATTGAAATTAGTTAGGCTAATGGTCTTTGTTCAGCCAGCTGATTGACAGTGTGCAGCAACGTGTGAGCAAAGGGGAAAATTGTGTCACATTGGGTTTGAATAATGTTTGTTATGAAGAGTGCTGTTTTGAACATTTCCAGAAAGTTGAATTACAACCTCTTGTTTTCTCCTTTTACTTACTATAAGTCCTTGTTGTCTCAGTAAGATAGCTATGCATGGATAGAGTAATGAAATATCTTAACGAAAAAATTGAGTAAATTATTACATTTTGTTAACGTTAAGTCAAGAAAAGTCCTGCTTTTGTTTTTCTATTGTCAGTAAATTGTGTTCTTCTTTACCCCCATTTACGCCAACAAAGCCACACAGAGTGCCCGAAGCCTCTCCAGGTTGGCACACAGTTGAGTGTGTTGCGGAAGTGGGTCTCAACCCCTTACTTCCTCCAGGTCCGTTCTATCCAGTTCCGAGCCCCAACCACTAAAACCAGCAAAGTATTTACCTAATTTACCTAAATAATAAGAAATGGTTAAGTATAAAATCAACATTCAATATAAAAGTAATCAGTGTACAATTATGCAAATGGCACAGATACAGAGTGACATTCACCATCGGTACCGTCATACATCCATAACAAGTGTAAGCTCTTTTTCATCAATCTGCTAAAATCAACCTCATCCTAATTTGTGTCAGTGTGGGCTGATTAGACCAAGAAACCTGTTTAAAACAGCTTTGGTTCTGATAGAGGAAGCAATAAGAAGAGTGAGCAGCCTGATGGGGGGCAGGTATGTGACAGCCAAATTTCTAAATGCACAAAATTATGCTTTTAATTGGAGTTGGAAAGGAAATACACCCACTCCTTTTCACAAGTTGATCTTAGTTAAATGAGGGTTTTCTATATTTTCGGTTACACCTTTAAACACTAACTGTAATCGCTATCGTCTGGCTAATAGCCCACAAAGTAATGCAAGCTCAACAAATAATGAAAAATTGATTCAGATTTAGATAATAAAAAAGTAGAAATTGCTGAAAATATTTCTTTCCCTGTCCTCTTTGTGCGAGGTTCATAACTATCCTACCTCAGGCTAAAAACAGATACCAAACAGTAGGTCTTCAGGACAAATGAGTAGCCTGTATTCAAGACATAGACAATTCCCTAAATCAGCCCTTTGCACTAATTAGCAGTGACAGGTGAAAGCACCCACAAATTCCATGGGAGCTAACAATGAACCACACAAACGCATAAACACACTCAACAATAACCCACAGAGACACCCATACAAACATAACCACACATATGTCAGGACATTTCAGCCGTTACTCAGGATCTATGAGAGCGCAGCTATCGCCACATTAAAACCCATTAAGCGCCGCGACATCCACTGCTCCACGTACGCAGCCCGTACCCTGCTACTTCTGCACTGATACCGCTGATCCCCCCCACCCACCCGTGCTTTGACAAGGCGTAATAAAGCCTGTATGAAGTACCGCATTGTGTGAGCAGAACACAATGTTGCATGCTGAGTGCTGTGAGAGGGGCGTACACCGGTGGGTCCCACGGCACTGCACATCACCGGGGCCTATAGCAAGGAGTGCCGAGCATGCTAATGAGGTCATTATGTTATGCCTCACCCTCTGCTTGTGCTTCTCCTTTACAGTGTGGGCTTTTTGCTTGTCACGGGAGGCAGGGCACCCTCGCGATGCAGCCAACCACAGATGTCACATATGGCACAATGAGAAGACACAGGAGCGTAGCTCAGACGGAGACAAGATGCTGCTGTGTTTTTGTAGCTAGCATCCAAAGCGATGAAGCAGCATCGGTGATTTGCATACACAATAAGGTGAGCTCAAAGGAAAATAAAAAGCTGAGTAACAACATTCATTTGCTAATTGTTCCCGCTGCGTATTCAATCAGTAGTCACCCGCAGTCACGTTTTCTTTTATTCCTTTTTCTATACTCGCGCTATTATTTACAGCCAAGGGGGAGGGGTTAAGTATCTCGCACATGCAAAAGCAATTACACGATATTTGCATAGCCGTTAACAATCATGGGCCAGATGGGAAACAGCGGGCATTAGAAAGACGACTGAGCGCCATCTTGGTTCAGGGAGACAGCTGGCAGACAAGAAATCTGCCATTTTGTAAGCACGGGCCACTGCCAGGCTGAAGCGTAGAGAGGCGCCAAGCTCTATCTGCATGCCAGGAGATTGGCAAGAGAGGGGGAAATCGAGCTTTCACATCCTTCCTGGTACGCGCAACCAGAACGATCAACTCCGACAGTCGGCGTGACAGCACGATCATAGCCCAGGGCTCACTGAGGAGATCAGCTACAACACGAGGTGTCTGCTTTCACTTTAAAGGCACATTCCCCTTTAGGCAGGAATAATATTTCATAATAACAGACTCAGAAGAGAGATAAACGTTCAGTTTTGTTCACAGCGTTCCTACTCATTTTATAATTCCACACTTTTTCAGGGCTGAAATTTCAATATTCTGAACATCCAAGTGCAAAACATTTAACTAGTTGCTTTTTAATATCTGTATGGTCCAAAAAAGGGTGGGAAAAATAACATTTTAAAACGAGGATCCATTTGAATGAGGGTTTTTGTCAATGAGTTGGACGAAAAGCGTGAATCAAATCGAAATTGACTTCCATGTTTTATGTGTTTAATAATTAGAATGAAGTGTGGTAACACTTTCCAAACGAAGTTTTCTATTTTTTATCAAAAATCATTTTGTCATGATATTCTTGACTTTTTTAGGAAATGTGACATATAGTAACGTATACTCACCAAAAATGTGAATCTGAAGGTAATATGTGACGTTTTTTTGGGACAGAAGCTGTCATTTTTCTCACAGAACGTCAATCCAGGCCTCAAGCATGTACCACAGGATATGTAGAAGTGGAAGTTTTATGCAATTTGCTTCTTACAGGTTTTTCTCTGCTGTTATTTTCGTATTGTGAGGAAGGCTTTAACTTCAAATAGTTTTGTATATGCAGAGGAGGAACAAGTCTTTCAAACTAGGGTCCTTTTCGCCTGAACTTCATTTAGCAGTGATCCACCTGTGCTGCCACTGGATCCTGGCTGAACAGCAGTAAGTGGACTTCAGGTACCATCCCTCCCTTTACCCGACGCACACAGTGGGGAAATCTGCCTTTCTCTCTTCCACCTCACGGATCAATACTGCACTGCCATATCCTCTGATGGGAGCTGCTGTTGTGCGGGTAAGAAAATCTAAGGCGAAAAGACAGCTTCTGCCTGATACAGTAGATCAGAGGAAGAAAGTTCAAATTGCCCTTTCATCCGGGCTCATGAGATCTTCGGAATATTGTGCTCTATACGTCCTTGGAAATAGCACCAAGCTGTAACGTCCTATGTAGCATCCTCATTCAGAAAAGAGTGTGGGAGCTGGAAATAAAGGGTCCTTACAGTCATGGCTCATTCTTCAACTACTTCTCTGTGTTTCTTTAACAAAGTTTTATCAAGCAGAGTTGGAAAAAAAAACTCCAGGTGAATCACACAAGGATAGTTTCTGTCTCTTATCATTTTACTCTCCCGCACACGTGCATGTTCATGCAAACACACTGTGATTAGGGCAGCTGCAAGGTTAGGGCCCTGGCCGGCACTAGAACTCCAGGAGAGCGGTAGAAGGATAGCTGAAGACAGGAGCTAGAAGCAGTAGTGGTGGTTGGTCCCTGGGCTCTGAGGCCTGCAGGCGGTGTTGGGCAACCTCTGCTCGCCTCTCTCCTTGGTATTGATTTCTGCTGCTCTGCACTGATCCACGCTACCGAAGAGACTCCTAGCCGGCGGGAATGAGAGCTCAGCTCACCCTGCTCACCTGCCTCTTTTCTGGCCTAGCCTGCCCACTTCGCTCCATCTCTTGGCTGGCCCCTGTGTGGTCTTAGGGACTCCAGTACAGAGCAACTTGGCCCAAAAGAGGAAGTAGATAGAAGGCCCATGGCGATCCACTGCTGAGTTCACCTGCTCTGGTTTCACCCGCTTCGAACAACCTTCTCAAACTGCTTCCATCCTCCACTCCTTCCATACTTCCACCCACTCTGCTTCTCTTTTTCCTCCTCCTCTTCCGCCTCCTCCACCTCCTCTTCTTCTTCTAAAGCTGCACACAAAGAAGCACAGACATTGATGGAAAAAGAAATATGTTAATCTCAACTGTTATGATTTTTTTTTTCCCTCTGAGCATCAGTTCTGGTCTTTGATAAGGAAAAAGTCAAGGGTGGTAACTTTGGCATCCCCTCTCAGCTGGTAATATGAACCTGCTACCCTTAGAGGGTGGAAACTGCAGAGAGTTAAGTGTGTGAAGCAGTAGCATATTGCCTGCCAATTTACTCTCAGCCATTAAAGTCGATATGCTGCAGAAAGCAGAAAATAACAAGTGGGCCTATTATAAAAGTCACTACTGCATCAGTTGAATACATTAAATGTGTAATATTTACAGGGAAAGTGATTCTTCAACAAGCCACAGTGTTTTGCTGTTGTGTTGTACCACAGGCTAAAAGGTCAAATACTGCCCCACAAAATTTCTTCTCATTACAACCATAGTCTTTAGCCTATTTTGGGTAAATGTCTGTAATTGCTTAATTGTGCACATAATTTTGAAATACACTAGTAAACGAGTTTGTTAGGTTTAGTCTCAGTATACATGCACCTGTTCTGTGAAGGCCTCGAAGAGAACATTGATGAACAACTAGAATCTATAAGACCAAGGAACACACAGGCAAGGTTTTGAACAAGTTTAAACATGGGCTAGTAGATGGCAAAACTAACAGGCTGTGTAAGAAAAGTATCAAAGATGTAGCCAGGAGCCCCGTGGAAGCTATTGGGGAACTTTAGAGTTAAGAGCTCAGTTGAAAAAATATGTTGATAACTAATAACACTACGAAAATTCAGCCTTTATATAAAAGTGTCAACAGAAAGGTAATTACTGAAATAAAGCAATGTTTGAGTCCTGCATGCAAGACAGATGAAAATAAATACAGGGAAATTGAGGAGGAAAACCAGTTACAATCTGGGAGTCTACAATTAGAATTAAACATTTATTTTTGTGGATATTCGCTAGGCTTGAGCTATTTTACCACTATAGAACGGCCAAAGTATTCTCTGGATGTTCAAGGCAAGTAGAGACACCCCAAAACACCTTAAAAGAATTGCATCTATAATTGAAGCTAAAGCTAGTTCAAGAAACTATTGTCTCGGGGGGCTAAACACAAGTGCATGAAATGTTCATCCCTCCTTTATAGCCACTGGCTTGTACCTGTGTGAACATTTTTAAAGGGCACTTTTATAATTATCAATAATGAAAGTATCATTGAAAGTTGACCGGAAATGTTTTGCTTAGGCCTTTCTTTTCGTTTGTAGCAGTGAGTGTGATGGAATGGATAGTTTTGGTCCAGGCTAGTGGTGTACTGTAGAAAGTTTATATAAAAAAAAAAAAAAACTCAGCTTCTGTATCATCTGGAGTTTTTCAAATCGGTCCAGCAATCCTCTTCTTATGATAATCGGAGATGAGGGGAGATTTCTTTGACGATTCATGGCTCCATTGTGCTTCTCAGGAGAGAAAGGGCCATTGCCAAATTCAACCCCCACCATGCTGCACCAAGTGCACAATTGCCAATATACCCTCACAACATTGCTACAGAACTGAGAACTGGGACTGGCCTATGATCCTCATCTCTTCAGCCTTCTGCCTGCCTTACAAAATAGACTTAAACCCATGGGCCAACTGCCAGGGGTATAGAGAAGTAAAGTGCAGAGGCTTCGAGTCGGTGGGCCGGGAAGGCTTTGGAAGTTGAAGCTTTCTCTTAAGGAGTAACCGGAGGGGGTGTAGGAGTGGTGTTGTGGATGGTGGGTAAGGGGCTGTTTGGATGAGGGAAACCAGTTTGGAAGGGGCGGAGGCATGGCGTATGTCTCAGACACAATAATACTATTCATTGGGCTCAGACATGGGTGTTAACTCCCCTCTGACCAAGCACAATGGGACTCGTCGGCATTCAGGCAGCCTTGGTGATATTGTTAGTTCAGGACTGCATTCTCCCTGCCGCAGGAAAGAGTGCCTGCATTGTGCCTGTCCAAGCAGGATGGATGCAGAGAGGTTTGAGAGGGAGAGAGAGAACAGTACGTCAGTGTATCTTTCAGTTCTGGAGAAGAGAGAGGGCAGAAGGAGTATGGGAAGGTGTACAAGAGGAGTAGACTTGGTGGGGGAAAATAGGTTGGGGGCGTTGGTGCCCAATGCCAATGGCTTGTTTGTTGCGAGGTAAATATGTTAAGGTAAGGAACTAAAGCTAAAAGAAAATGGGATGAAAGATTTAATCAATCAACTGAACGCAGTGATAAATGGGAATTGAATATAGTGTTAGGATGCAGATGGAAGCTGGAAGGCAGGGTGGTGTTTTTTTTTATGGCTTTGCATGCATCTCAAGAATTTCACCAAATTTTTGTTCACATGCAGTAAAAGGAAAGTGAGAGATGCAAGATGACAGGAATCATGTTGATGTTGGCTGCAGCTTTAGAGGCAGGGAGGTTAACAGAAACATATCGAATGGGATCTATATATAAGCTATAGGAGTCACTGTGAATAGAAAAAAGATAATATAGTTCAGGTAGTTGGGCACAAGTTTTTCTTGTAATACTGTCTGTATTTTCATCTTCAGCTGCCCATGTAGCCATTTTCCTTTGAAACAAATACAACTATGTTATTGAAACTAACTTGGAAAACTATTTTGCCAAATGAGCCCATAATCAATTCTTTTTAAAATATAAATACACCTAAACTCCTAATGAATAATTAGAAACTGTGATTACGGTTGTCTAGAGACAAGCAGAGCTACAGTGGTAGCAAAGATAAAAAACTGGTAGGATGTAAAAAGCCCAGTTTCACAACCTAATCCTGTCAATTACTACACATGACTTACAACCAACACTGGCACACTAACACTGAGGGTATCAGTGCTACTTATGCCCAGAACAACCTGCTCTCATGAACAGTACTTTGTTTGTTTCCCCTCTGGTAAACTCTGACCAGCGGTTCCTATAGCAACCTTACTTCCACGTTTCCTGTGTGAATGTGTGTTTGTCTGGAAAAGACGAGAGAGGCAGAGAGAGTGATCATATGTGGGTTAGTGTTGAGGCTTCTGACGATTACTGACAGTTATGAACTTCTTTTTTTAATTTAGGATATTAGACGCCAATACTGGAATGTAATATGTTTTAAATAAATATCAATAATGTTACTACAGCTGAAAAATCAGAGCATGATTCCAAAGATCACTACCAAACTGGGCTAGAAGTGACTACAGTGACCCAAGACTTGAAACTTGCCAGAATATTGTTCTAAGGTGTTATTGTTGAGCTACACTACCAGCTACCCGTCAGCGACACATTTCTTCTTCTCAAGCTCAGCTAACATTTGCTGTAAGATAGCTATTTATAAACTGTACTTATTTAAGCACAACATATTTTTATCTAAGAAATAATTAATAAAACCTAAGACTGCACGAAACGGGTCCAACGTAAAATTCTTTTTTTTGCTATATTGTAAAATGGAGCAAAGCAGCTCTTTAGGGTCTCATAATCTGGAAAGAGAAGTACATTTATTTCAAACTAAATATTATTTGTAACAACTTCTAAATTGAATCCTCTATGGTTTGAATTCTAATTCATTTACAGTTAATTCAATTTATTTCAATTCATATTCTATATAAATATATAGATGGTTGAAACAAAAAGTTAAATTTACTACATAAAAAGAAATATACTCATAGTTTTACAGCCTTTTGAGTTTAGTCAAAATGTTTTTGCTGCTAATGTATTTTGTTTCTGGTGTGTACATCAGCTGGGGTCACCTTTAATGGTGACTGTAACAGTTAGCAAATAAATCTAATCTAAATGAGTCTACAACAATTGGTTAGTGGATAAGCATGTGGAAGATTGTGCTCAGGTCAAATGGTGTGATTATTTTGTTAAATTAAAAACAGTAGGATACATTTAGCTTTTAAGGAAAAATGTGAAACATTTAGGGTATTTTAATACCTATGCAAAGAAGCTGTGTGTTTAGGTTTTGAGTGTTATTCCTAAGCAGCAAGAAATATCCAAAGATAGAAGCAATTAGCTGAAGGTGTGATGGTGGATTTCCAAGGAAATAGGAGCAGCCTAGCGTTTGACCCACATCAGGGGGCTAATGCCACTTCAAAGGTGGCTGAAGAAGAGAAGGTGGTGCTCTTTGTCCTTGGTAGGAGGATTACACCAGTGAACCAGCACAGACAATGTACCCCCCTCCTGAGAGGGAAGGACCAACCTGCTCTCTAGCAATGATAGGGGCAGTCAACTGATCACGAACTTAATTCTGGACAAGTCGATGTACGAGCAGTGACGAAGGAAGATGCAGATGTCACACTGTAAGGCTGAGGCTGAAATGGAAAGGCAAGGGGTGATGGAGGGGGAGAAAACGGGGGGCAAGAAGAAAGACACGCTGAAATGAGAAGAGGCAGAAAGTTAAAAAGAGACATGTAAAGCGGAGGAGAAGGTTCTAGAAGCAGGATTAGGGAAAATGAGATTAAAAGGATCAGGCCTAACACAGGACAGCCAGGATGGCTAGAGGAGAGAGAGCAGAAAAGCCTTAAACTCAAAGCAGGGAAATCAAGTAGAAGAGTGTGAAAGAAAAGAGAAGGAGCTCAGGTGTCCGTGACCTTAAGGCACTGGGGGAAGAGTCACTAAAAGGCTTTTTTACAACAGGTGCATAGCGTGACAACTCTGTCTCTGTTCGCTATTTATGCCACAGAAGACACACCTATTAAAATCCAATGAAAGATGTGGCAGATAATTCTATTGCCGAGGCCTTTAACAAAGGGTATTTAGGGGACGGTTAGCAGAGCCAGGTAGCGTAGCTCACCGCAGACAGATATGAGTCTGCAACACTTAACAACAGGGATTTGGCAGCTCTGTTGATTGAACATGCCAAATCCCATTTGTCGGAGGGCTGTGCACTTCTGTATCGACACTCTGTAACCTTGTGGCTTCGTAAAAGGAGACCCCGGCATGATAGTGTGTGTTTTTCGGTGGCTGGTGAATGGCATGTTCTGTCGAAGAGAAGCCCAGCTCCTTTCCAACCATCATCCATGTTTCCCACCTTTCTTTTTAGCCTTGCTTCTTCTCTCGAGAAGAATTGGTGAAAAGACGAAGATACAGATGTTTTTTCAGCACCCTTTTTTTCTGCTTTCTCTCCTCCCCCCTCATTCTCCCTGTTTTTTTTTTACATCCCCTATGGTAGAGCTGCCAGACAGAAGTGTTCAGCTGCTCTCCGAACGTTATTGATCCTGAAAGCAAGTCGGACATGGAGTTAGTTGGTGTCTCTCCCTCCCTCTCTATCTCGCCTCCCTCCATCAGACCTTCATCTCCCAACACAGTGCACAACTTTTTCTCTCCCACCAAGCGTTACTCCCTCACTCCCTTCCCGCCTCTACTTCATTTATCAAGGTTAAGGAACTCTTATAAAAAAGGGAAGAGCGGGTCACCTGGATGTTATCTGACTTCATGAAAGAAATCCCCCAGGGCCACTCCACAAGAGGAGAATGCTGTCTGCCAGATCGAACTCTACACAAATGCACACACACATGCAGAAACATGAAGCCGCACCAAGCAAAAAACAGAAGGCAGCATTTCTAGTTTGGCACAAAGCAACAGGGTGACAAGAAACAGAAATAAAGAAGTTGAATAACAGGGGACAACATCTTAACTTAACCCTTACTCTCATAACTTAACCTAATGGAAATCTACTTGTAAATCCTCTAAGGTAAGTTTAGATGCGCTCCGTTTTTGTAACTTTGGTTTTCATCAATTGTAAAATTATTATATATATATCAATAATATTATAGATATTTAAATGCTTCCCATGCAGAGGTCCTTGTGTTATCAGCTATACTAGTAAGGAAAGTGTTTTGAGCAAGAGGTTCCTCACTAAACAAGCTTGTTGAACCTTAATATTTAGGTCACAACTATGTAAATAGTTTTCTTAGTAATATTGTTATTATCACTATTTGAATGATTATTTTATGTAATACACAGAAAAAACTATTTGTTTTCTTTGCCGATTTGTTTTAAAATCCGCCACACTGGTACTGTGGGTTGGCCAGTTTGGGATCATTCTACTAAAAACCATCCTAAAATATAGAGCTGTAACTGAAGTCAATTTGTGGCCAGTGATGGACGTGAGCAGGACTGGCAGATCAGGTTATGTTACATGAAAGCACCAGAGTCAATCATTGTGTAGTATTAAGGTAACAGCACCAAACACTGCAACAATCTGCAGATTGATCAGGACACGAAAGATCATTGTTCAACTACTAGAGTGTTACAAATGTTAAACCATACAGATTTTTTTAAAGAATACTTTAATATCAAGCACTTATCCTAATTTGGAGTGAGATTTATCCGGACAGAAGGAGAGAGTGAGAAACTTAACAAATGCTTAAGTCTTGCTTCAGAATATTGAGATTTGGTTATATTGACGTGTTTAAGCTGGCAGGTTAGCTGACACTGGCTCCCACTCGTTTGAAACAAACCTTAAACAAGCTATTAGAAATTTTAAATATATATATATATATATATATATATATATATATATATATATTTATTTATTTTTATTTTTTTTTGTTTTGTTATCATTGTAGTGCATTTTGTTGTTACCGTATTATATTTTTTCTAAATAAATAAATAGAAAACAATACATATAAGTCATTGGGTTTAGCTGTTAAAAGTTTGCTTTTGCTTATTATTTGTTTTACTTTTGAATTGAGTGGTTGAAAAATAAAATGGCCGATGCATAGGGGAACGCATAGGCAGATCAGCCCTTCTCTGAAGTGCATGTAATTTAGCATGGCATACAGTGCAAATAGGTATATTTTGAAAGTCAGGACCTATGGTATAATTTAAGCACATAAAATGTACCCAGACGTGTGCCTTTCCAGCCCATAATCCATCAGAGGAGATCATAGAGTTTCAATATCTCCAGTCTTTAAGAGACACCAGCATCCATTGTCCATGTTTGTAAAAGCACTGGAAATGGGTACTACATGCGGAGTACAGCCTGTCTTCCATTGTTATTGCCTTCACTCTCTCTATAAAAGGCCTACCTGCCTTCAGGGGCTACAACACGCAGGCAAATGCAAGCACAAGCCCATTACAGAGCCATACCTTCCTGTCCCTTTGTGTTCAGTAATTGCAACAATGCATCTTCTCGTCCAGCTAATTAAGTGAGTCTTTCCCATTGTCTCCCACTGCTATCACATCTTCAAGCAGCCAGTATTGGGAGAAAGAGTAAAGCTAAGGATTTAAAAAGAAAGAAACAGGAGGAGTAAGGAGGCACTAGGCAGCATACATACTCTGAATGAATCCAAAACAAAGGAAAGAAGGAAAACAGATTTATGTCTGCATGCTAATGAATGTTTGCCAGCTAGAAAAGGTGCCGGCTGTCTGCGTTTGCTGGTGGGTTGAACTTTACAGCTGTCAGATGAAAATTATAATCCATTAAATCATGTAGTTACGTAAATGAGACATTGATTATATTCTACACAGGCCTCAACATTTGACAAATTATGCCTTTAAACATCAGAAATCTGTGTGTTTAAAGCATTAAATGTGAGAACTAATGGAGAACTGTAGCAGTATGTGTCTTAGGGAAGGCAGAATTGTTATTTTACATTATGATTTTAAATGTGACAAAATGTACCTTGATATTGTTAATTTGGTTTAAAGAATTTTTGAGGAGGTTCCCTGGTTGTATGAACTCTGCGTCACCAACTCCAATACATAAGAGCTGCTGTCCTGCAACTCTTGGATGCATCCCTGCACCAACGCACCTGAGCCAAATGACAAACTCTACACCAGGTGTCTGCAGAACCTGAGGGTATGCTGAGGAGGTAATTCATCCATTTGATTTGGTTGTCTTAGAACAGCATTACATCTATAAGTTGTAGGATGGGGGCTGTTGCATGAACTGGTCATGGAGACAACACAGTACAGTAGCTCTATACAGAAGCACAAATCAAAATTTACTGTGCAGATCCTATAATAAACCAAACAAATCAGGGTCTGCTTTCCTTTCCTATTGATATCATTGTTATTGAGACCCTTTATGTTAACAACCATGCTGTTGCAAATCCAGGTTTAGCAACAAGGAGATCCGCAAAGTCTTCCAACTTCAGTTTCCTCAGGAGAACTGAAACAACCTAACACAAAAATACACACTTAACACATACTTTCTTCCCATTAATCGTTGGTCTGTTACCTCGGTGATGCTAGAGATGTATTTTTCTTGGCTCCAAATCCCTGCACTTTTTCTCCCCTTACTAAAAAATAACGCTGAACCTGTCCTTGAACTTCCACCCTTTTTCTCCCCCTGTTTTTCCTTCCCACACTTGTCCTGACAGTACAAAAGTAGGATGACAACCTGGTTCAGAGAGACAGTCGGAGGAAGGAGGGCTGCTTGCCTGTCTACCCGTCTCCACCCCACCCCAGCCTCAGCACAATACAGCAGGGCATCTGGCACTGGAGTGGTAGTGTTGGTGGGGGGGTCAGAACAAAGCAGTTACACACAACCCCTCCTTGGAATATGATTATAATTTGTAAATAGCAGCTTAGATTTGTAAAAAGAAGAAGTTATTTTAGTGCTGTAATTGAAAGAAAGTGTGAGCAAATATGCTCTTACACCGAGGACACCTTGCAAATCCTCAATTATAAAATAATAAGCTCATTAACCGCATGAGTAACAAGGTATTATATGCACTGAAAGGGCATCTGTATGTGTATTTGTGAATGCAGTTAATTTGTAGGGTCCAAGCTAAAGACGAAACTACACCGCCAACGGTCAAGAAATCGCTGTCTGCTACAAAAAAACGGGGGGCCTCCCACCTTCGTCTGTCACAGAGACTGTCTGTCCCCCCACTACCCACCACCCCCAACCCTGTGTGCTTCTGTCTGTGTGCATACATAAAATAAATGAGCTTGCGTGTATGCATTGTGAGAATCCGCAGGCCCGGTGTATGTATTAGAAATGTGACTTGACCCTGGCCGACAGAAGCGGGTTCTCCGCATCAGACCGGGCGTGGGAAAAAGGGGAGACCTCTTTTCACAGCTGCCTCTGCCGTTGCATTGAACCAATGAATCTCCACCACCCCCAACCCGCCTCTGCCGCATATGCCCCCCCCCCCACTCTGTGTCCACCCCCTCGCTTTCCATTCACTCAGTCGTCCCGTTGCCTTTCAGAGGACCCCCCATCCCTCCCTTTTCTGTTTGTCACCCTTCTGCACCCTACGATCACAGCCACCACCAATCTTTAATACAGCCACCATTCAGCATTGAGATGCCAGAGGCCACTCTGCTACAAGACTAATCTAAATCAACCAATAACAATGCAAAAAGAGTACATAAAAGCAACTTAAGTAAATTGTACATACTTGATAGGAATCAAACCTCCTCATTTCTTAATCCTCTGTTTTTAAATCTCAGAGTCAGTTTTATATTTTTTCCGTTGACCTCCTCCTTACTGTTTTTTCTTTGTTGTTTTCTGAATTTGTGGTTTGATATTTGTTATCATACACCCCCACTTCACACTTGATCTGCTTCCCAAACACAGCCATAAAAGGTCTCTTCCTTAAACCAGTTGTTTTATTTAGAAGCTTTATTCTCCTATCAAAAGCCACATAATCAGTCTACTATCATTTCAAATAAAACCCTATTGGTTATGCATATAGTTACATGTCAAGAGCACTGCAACAAACAGAAATCACCAAACTAACATGCGCTTAGATCAGATTTCTATTTTTAAAAAACAAAAGCTTGTTAGATTTGCCTTTGGTTTATCACATTAATGATATTTGAACATCATCCAAGATTCATTTGTATCCTAGTTGTATTTTGTTTCTATGACTTTGACCTTTGAGTTGTAGTTTATTCCTATTAAGACTCTATATTTACAAATTTTCAGTAAAACTATAGTTATCAAAACGCCAAAATCACACCTGTATTTAAATGTAACCTAAACATGATTGCCCCTTCCTTCCATTGATCAGCAATGGGTTCTCTATTTTAGACAGTTAGCTCTTTAAATAGATTAGGACATATCAAAGAATGATAAATAGGATTAAACCAGATTCAGTAGATATAATTCATTGGAATCATTAATTTACATTTCTTGATGTTTATGAGAGAAATATTGAATATGACTTCAAATTATGGGTAAGTATTGTCCTCTATACACTAAAAATAGGCCATGGGGCAAAAGGACCAATACACATAATAACACAGGAGTTAATCCAAAAATGGATAACTAGCAATCCAATATCTTTCTTCCTTTTTTTTATGCTCATGCAGGACACATTTCAGCTAAATAGTGTCCACATTTCTATGTTCACATATCTAAAACATGGTTTTAAAAGTATCCCATATTTTATCAGATCAGGGATCACCATATCACACCTGATTCCTAATTGATGTCTCCTAGCCAACTTCACCTTCTCTTGACCACAGAGGGAAACTTATATCAAGATAAAGATAAAAAAAGCAACAAACAAAACAATTCCTGTTTTTAAGAAATATAGTGTTGCAACAGCAGCTGTCTTCATAATGAAATCTCCATGGAACCACAAAAAAGCAGTTTTGATCATTTTATGAGATTTTTTTAAATTAGTTCTTTCCTAATTATTTCTATTTATTCTACAAACCTTTGCATTATCATGCTCTTTAAGGCTGTTGTTAAAACGTTTACCTCTGATTGAAATGCTATGGTTTAATTTAGCAAAGAGAATAAGTATGAATGCAGGGGTTAATGTGGGTAAGAGTTGTATCAAGGCCTTAATCAATAACAACAGTGATTGTGTTGGAAGTTGTGTTTTGAGCATTTTTTTAAATCATTTTAAGCTGCAATGAAGACATTAGAAAACAACAGGAAGCTTCAAAGTTTTATAGCAAAGTTGGTCTGTGCTGTCATTACCAAGTGATGTCATATCTTATTTACGGTTCCTGAAGAGAAACCTGAATCTGGTAAGGTTAGATAGGTCAGATTTAAAACCAGACAGAATCTGCAGAATAGCTCAAACACATTTTTAAAAGTGGTCCGAGTCTGGCTACCCAGCTGAGACACCAACAGATTAGAGGAAATGTTGAGAGGCAACATAAGGGGGCAGCAGTGATGTGGGGAGGTTGTAGCCAAGAACCTCAAAGAACTCCATCTCCCTTGGCCAACATGCCATGACGGTGTGGAGCAGCAGTCTGAATTGGTTTCTCTGGGGTGGTGGTTATGGCGACATGAGCCTGAACAGAGGGGACGGAAGAGGAGGTGAGGGCTCTGAGCTGAGGGGTCAAAGATATGGTACACTGAGGTGTGTACCTGAGATGGATCTGAGATACTGTAAATGAGCGGATTAAAGCTTCCCTCGTCTTTGAGTCCTTTCCATATACATGAGAGTACTCAATTGTGGAAGCAACAGTGTTACGTGTGAAACCTCTACTGCCTATATTTCCTAAAGAAAAAAATGCATAGCCCGCTATTGATCTTTAAATGTGAAATACAAATGATTTCATGCCAGCTCTTAATTTGCTCTTATGAATACAACAAAGATGCAACGAGTGTCACTTCTGGATTATTATATCTCTGTATCAAACAAAGCCTGTAGCTATGTCTTCACTTCTAAAGCTTGCGTCCAGCCAAAGCCTGTTTGCATCGATTTGACTACTTTGTGGATATGATATTGACTTAGTTGACTGGCAGCCCTCATTGAGCTGAGGCAAAGGGAATGGAGCTTTAAGAGGTGATCGAACACTATGAAGGAGGATAGCCACAGGCTGTGAAATATCCTCTGATCTTCTGTTGTCTGATTCTCAAACGCAACCTCTTCTCTCTTGAGGTGGCAGCAAACTGATATAGAACTAGGCCAAAGTCACAGAATGCTCATCTTTTAACCCTAAAGGGAAATAAAGAAACTACAAAAAAAATCTTTTCTTTTGTTTCTCTTCTATGGAGGCCCTATATCTCAACCAGTTGTTCGGCCTCTGTCTCTCCCTCCACTTTGTTCTCCACAGGAGGCTGAGCATGCACGAGCTGAGAAGCGTTTGCAGCCTGCTGCAGCAGTCGGGAAAGTGAAGGTAATCTTTAGTCCTGTCACTCAACGCTGAGAGGGAAACTGAGAAGAAAGCGAGCGAGGCGCATACTTCAGACGTCCATCACCTTCAGCATAGTACATCATTTATAAAAACATGCAGTATAAAAGCTTTTGCCAGGTAGAAAACTGAATGTTATTCAGAGTTTATGAAAAAATTAGAAAATTTAAGAAAAAAAGGTATATAGTATGCAAAATAAAGATATTTCTCTTTTACATAGTAAATTGTTTCTGTAAAACGACAGGAATCAAGCTACTTTAGGATGTACTTTAAGAAACACATCCACGACTAAACCACTCCACCTGCTTACCTTCAAAGGATAAAAATATAAAGGTTGGAAAAATGCATAAAAATATATATATTACAGAAGCAGATCTTTAACATGATCTTCAATGTGAGGGTCAACAATATTAATATAATAGTAAAATAAGGTCTTTAAAAAAATACAGTTTTTAAAGTAAAAATTGTGTTCTTTTGTTTCTTTTGGTTAAAATCTTGTTATTGGGATGCTAAAGAATCTAGAAAAAAACTCCAAAATGGACATTTCATGTAGTTTTTGCTGGCCAATGTCTCTCAGCCAGTTGAAAGAAGACTTCAAACTTACATTGCTTACAAGACACACACATTTGCCCACATAATAAACCAGCCTAGATCAGTGTTTTTAATATGTCTTTTTGTATAAAAAATAATAGACCATAGAGTTACTTTTTGTAATGCTATAATTTCATTTTCATGACTAAAGAAATTACTGAATTATTATTTATTAATATGTATGTTGGTTTTCATTTTTTTTAAACATATGCCTTCATAATCTAGAATAATGGTACTTATACTCAAAGTTATCATATGAGAATTTCATAGAAACCTGTGTGAGAGTTGCAAATCAAACAGAACATTATCAAGCAGGGGCGTCATTTTTCCAGTTAATGATGTTTGATGGATTTGTGCGCCTAGTTCAAGTTCAAGTGAGAAAAAAGCAGATCAGGTGCAAAAGAGCAGGATTTGTCTCACCTCTGACGTCAGTCTGAGGATTGACCCTGTTGCTGACCTTCACTCCTCTGGCTTGGAGGTTCGCTGTCTGTCACTGTCAGGCCCGCAAATGTGGTGTGAACATTTCTGTAGTACTTTCATTACTCCTGTTAAGCATAAAAACAATATTTTAACAAAAGGTTGGTCTGGTGATGTTTAAATATCTTTTAAAAATTGTTCAAAGAGTAAAAATATTACAAATCTTTACTGTATTTTTCGTGCACTGCAAGCATCTGTGTCACCAAAAACAAATTCCTTGTATGTGTGAGCAGACCTGGCTAATAAAGCCTGATTCTGATTCTGAAAAAAGGTTCATGACGCATTATATATTTCTAATTTAAAATGGAAAATGTTTAGTCTTAAAGTAAAAATTTGAGCAGATAATTCTAACAAAATACTGTTTAGAGAATTGTGTGAACGTAGCAAGACATGATGTTATTTATTAAAGGTTTACCCAAGAATTAAACAAAAAGTTGGAATTGCTTTGCTTTAGTAAAAAGAAAATGGAAAATTATGTCATGGTAGGTCTTTGAAAATTCTGCTAATTTCGTTTTTTAAATACCCAGGTGAAGTTTCTTTTCAGTTTCTCTTACAACTGCTGAATCCAAATAATAGACACAAACACATGCACACATGAAGAAACACACCTCACAAGCGATTACACGAGACGCTCAAAGATTACATCCAGTGAAATCTGACATCCTTCGTGGGTTTAAAGCCTGCATGTCAACCCTTTCAATTTTCCCCCCTCTTTCTCTTGCATGGGTCAGAGGCTGTTGCTAGGCTACCAAACCCAGAATACATAAGTTCAGAGAAAAAGGTTTATATACGGCACTGCAATCCAAAGTAAAAACGTTAACAGGAAGCTGATAACGAAATATGGATTTAGATTACTGAGACTCAAGCGCTGTCACCTGTGAATGAAAAACATGCAAGGAGTAAAGGAAGAAAAGGAACAAGAAGAAAAAAAAACCAGGAAAAGAAGAAGAAGAAGAATTTTAAGAAATACTCTGCAAATGCTTCTTTTGCAAACCTATAACACATCTTCTGATTCCTAACATGGTAAGACAGGAACTGTCCGAGAATATAAAAATGGCCTGATCCATCAGTGCAATGTATTCTGTCATGTTTTTTTTTACACCTTTGTCAAAAAAAAAAAGATTTAGCTCTCCAGGTTCAGTAATAACGTAGCCTCGCAAAAACTCATCCGGAGAAGCATATTTGTAAATGTAGAGATGCGTGTGCACCTACACCAGTGATTCTTGCGGCAGAGTTTGACACAACCAAGATAACATCTATGGGATAGTGAGCTTGCAGCAGGGCTGTAAAACTGAAACAATGGCTCTGTTGTGTATAGGACAGAGACCATAGGACACCTTATCCTTCCTAAGTATTGCACCAATGCACTTGCAAACTACATGAATGGAGGCGGCATGCACAAAACTATAGAAGTGACAGATTTTTAAGAAAACACTTTGTTTTCTTTATTGCTACTTCCATCTCAATGGATCCAAAATAAATCTAGGCAGAAACTATAATAAAAAAAAGCATTCAAGCAGATGTACAAATGGAGATGTACAAATCACAGAGACAATGAAATGCTTAATGCAGACTTATGGCAGGTGCTCAAGAGATAGACCCAGTCTAGACTGGGCTCCATCTGGTGTGTTGAGGCCTCCTCCTCACGGCAGAGAGGCCCCAGACAGACACATATTAATGTGGGAAAAAAACACACGTCTAGCCTGCCTCTATGAGCGCTCACCAGACTTCATTTGAATCTCAAAGGGGCCATCCACATATCCTCCATTTATTAGCCCTCAGCAATGCATTACTTTTTGATGCAACAGGCTGAACGTGGGGAGGAAGGCCTCGACGACGTAGAAAAATCATAGACAGGCAAGTTATAGATCCTCCGCTCGGTAATGCACCATTATCTTTAAGGAACATACAGCAAGGATGATCACCTTTAAACACGAGCTTTTAAATTTAAATTTAAGGAGCGGCTTTAATCAAACCGTGAAAGAAAGACTACGATGGCTGCTTTTGATATTGACTTTAGCACCTAAACTAATTTGAAAATTGAATAAACTATCTTAGCAGCGTTTCCTTGTCTTATTCCACTATAAAATAACTGTATACCAAATTTTGAAAGCTTAAATAACCATAAATATCCCCATTACTGTTTTTGAAAACAATGCAAGGCAAATTTAGTGCACACAAACAGGACCGTTGAGACACAAATATGCAGAACTGCTAACATCTTCTCTGATCCGCTGCTGCGTACCTTAGTTCTTTGTACTAAAACACCCACACAGCTTTTAAAGCTATAACTCAGACCTGTCTTGTTTAGATTCAACAGGCTTTAGCGCTCTGGAGATAAAAGTTTCACTCAGTAGTTCCCTTTTTGACTTGGATGGAGGAGAGAAGAATCAGGTGATATTGCAGCCCAGTTACAAAACTAAGCCAAGGTGACCAAGCTGACTCAGTACCAATAGGGGCCAGATTTCGGAAGAAGTGGGTCTCGTAGCTGGAGCCGGTTTTGGTACCCCTAATAACCCAAGTTCCTTTGAAGGATGCAAAAAACTAAAGGCTGATAGTAAGGCACAAATTATCGAAGGTTCATATGCCTTGACGTCGAAAAACTTTAGTATTACTAAAAACAAAAAGAGGAGATAAGGTTATGCTCTTTAAGCCATCTGTTATGTACGACTTGATCTGAGTTAAAACTTTGGTTAGAGGTTGGATGGTGACATCATCATCTATTCAAAAAAACATAAAAAAACCTAAACACCCACAAACTTTCCTTTGGAAAATAAAGGCCTTAAACGTCTCTGGTAAAGTTATTGGTGTGTCAGAGTGACAATACAATACAATTTCTAAAGTAATCAATGATGCAACTTTGAGTAAAAATTCCATAATAGCGCACCTTTGTTTTTCCTGGAGGCCATTGTTTACAACATTAAGTGTTTCCAAACAGCTAAATGTCTCTTCCTTCCAATTAAGAGAATATCAGAAGCGAGCTAGCCGTCAGTGCGCAGCAAGACGTTTGGGAGGTGAAATGTAACATACTGCTAAGCAAAACTCAATAGTTTTCAGGGAAATCTCTTGGTGAAAAGGAAGTTGGGAATATTTTGGTTACAAATTATTTACTTCCTAAAACCTACATTGACACCAGGATCCAGCCCATGTCTACCAATACTGAAGACCTAGCTGGAAACTAACCTGTCTGACCTCTTCTTTAAAAACATGTCAAGCACCGGGTCCTCAGCCCCCACACTTAATTACTGATATCAAATGGGGTCCCAACCTCAACTTTAGGCAACGAAGAAGATCGTAATAACAAATTTAGGAGCACAAGTCCTCTCTGGTAGCAAATGACAAAGTGAAGCTCATCTAACCAACTGAAAAGAAATGAGAATTCACATTCACATACCAAACACTAAATCCCGCTTGCACAACATAGTAGCTCCATAGATGCAAGGCAGAGTGTGGCTGCTGGTGAAACACGTGACACCAGGAGTCCTCCAATCGAGTGTCTCTGACATCGTGCACAACTCACCTTGTGTCTGTCGTGCATCTAAGTAACGATCAATAAAACAGCAACCATGGGCCTTACAGTTCCAAACGCTCCATTAAGACACCAGCATCTTCGTCATCTTCAGAACCCCCCCCCCCCACACACACACACACACACACTCACACTCACACACACACACCTCCACCACCCTCAGTGAAAGCAGCCTCTGTCCAAATATGTCCGAATGAATTCACGTTTTGAGGCGCGATTATCTCTTTTTTCTGCGACGATCACCTTCCAGTGAGGAAGATGCTCCATCGGGTGCGATCCATCGAGGGGGTCCTCATCTTCGATGCGAGCTGCATCCCTGCCTCCATGCACTCCTTCAGCATCGGCTCATCCTTCCCACCCACCCCCAATATCTTCTTCTCGCTCCTCTTCCAGGTTGCTCCGATGTGACGATTTGAGGAATTAGTTCATACATTCGGTTCTCTAGCTTTATGATATTACATAAAACTCATACAGCTAGATAACCAAAGAGAAAAACTAACCCACGTCTCTTAAAGGGACCGCCGCTGCGAGCTGGAGCCGTCGCGAATCCACCTTGCATCAGCGCGCCTCCCTCGCTCGGTCTCCGGGATCTGCCTCTCTAATATACGCGCGTAATTGTGCTCACCCACGAAAAACAGGCAACTCTCATTGAGATTTGTGTTGTTGTTGTTTTTTCTGTGCCTTTTCGCGCTACCAGGTTGTTACGGATAATGGCCATCATGATAAAAAAAGCATGCAAACCTCAAGCAGCATCAAGGGTGAAGCAGAAACACAGCACAAGTATGGCATTCTCCAAAAACATCCGGGTGAACTTTTGCCTTAAATAAGACACAAAAAAAACAACAACAAAAAAAACAAGCGTACCCTGACGAGTATCTGCATGGGGTGAAGTCATGCCGCTGCAGAATGATGGCTCATCCATTTATGATGGATAGAAAGCCTTAACGACATCTAATAACCTCCTGCATAGCTCTGCTAATAACGCAGCGTCTGTCCAAACTCCTATAGAAGCCAACTCCTGAGCCGAGATAAGACATTTCCTCCCTAGCATGGGCCCTCGCAAACAACCTCCTCGTTTTTTGTTTGTTTGTTTTAAATGCCAGCTCAAATCGACCCGTTTCAAACCACAGGACCATCATTTTCATTGCTGAGTGAATTAATCCACGCATTGTTTAAGAGAATGACAAACGACCAAGCATACAGAGAACAGGATGGCTCCGAGCAAAATGTCAACTGTGTGACCTCCAGGGAAAACCAGTGCTGCCTCTCTGGATGCGCCTGGGTTTGTTTCAGTAATTCAGTGATCGTGACGATTTAAAGGAAGCCGTGGTGCGTTCAGGATGCTACTAGTTTATTTTTATCTTCATTCTTCCCATAGGAACCACCCGGACGTAAGGTTTCTTTACCCAGAATAAATGCGTTTTATTCAAATAATTATATATATATATTAAAAAATGTCACGAGAAGACTGAAGAATGTTATTTTCTCAATTAAAAATGATTTTACAGAATAGCTTAGATTTATTGAGGATTGTAATCAGCTTTGTCAACACCGTGTTGTAAAGAGATAACATAACTACACTGTACCTACTGTACATCGTTTCAACAGGACTTATGCATGTGATGTAATTTTACTGCTTAAAATGTTCATATTTTTTCCAGAGTTTTTCCGACTGGAACATCACCAGTGAAAGATACATTAAAATTGTTTATTTAACTAGATGATCTTATAGATTTTGTTTTTTATTTAACATTTCCCATAATAACACTAATACCAATAATAAAAGTAATCTAAGCAAAACTTTGATGCGAAAACACTCACAAAATGCATTTGTTTTTTGAACAAGTGTCCAATATATGACAGTAAAAGTTGTCTCTACAGTATTATTAATTATTATTGTTGGGTCTTACTCCGGGTAGAGAGCATCCTTCCTCTAAGCGCCGTGCGTCCTCGAAACCACGTGGGCTGCGGGCCACAAGACAAAGCAGCAGCAGCGTTGTCTCTTTGTGCATGGAAGTAACGCGCACAATGAGATACAGGGACACAGGCAAGATCAACGGGTTGAGGAAACGCGAGGTTTTGAGGGTGTCATAAGTGGCTCAGGAGGTGGAGGGCTGCTCGAAGACCTTTCTTTTACTGTTGGGGGTTACAGTGTGTTACATGTGGACTGGCATAAAGCTGGGCAACCAAGTATAAACCTGAATCCCTAATTCGAAGATGGCCCTTGTTTCTCACTGCTTAATCCTGATGGATCCTCATATAAGCGCCATAAAAGTTAATTCAGTTGTGGTTCTGTCCTTTATTCATCTGTTTCAGTGAGATACATCTGCTTATCTGGTCTCCAGCAGCAAGTTACACAAGGATTATTACAACATGGTCACCCTATAACTGCTGTAGGAGACGGTCACATATTATCATTATTAGTATTATTGTTTTTATTTATTTATTTATTATTATTATTATTATTATTATTATTATTATTATTATTATTATTATTATTATTATAATTATTATTATTATTATTATTATCATTATTATTATTACACCTGATGTTATTAAATAAACACCATTTGAATCCTCTTGCTGGGATGATATTTAAAAAACTATTTTGTTCGCAACCCCTTGTATTTCTACACTGAAAGCCTAGTCTATTTGTTTCATTGTTCTAATTAATATTTTTTAACAGAATACTACAAGTTATTTTAAAGTCAAAGTAATGTTTCAGACTTAGCAGATTCCCAATTGTTTTTATGAGCCTTTAATTTTAATAAATAACTATAAAACGACCAACAACTATAATGAATTTTTACACTGTTCTTTCTTTTCTAAATTCCATGTGTGTGAGATTATTTTAGAAATGAAATATATAAAAAAAATAACGTGCTGAAAATAAATAAGTCAATGAAGATAAAGATTCGTTTTATTATTTAAAAATAAAAAGTCTCATGGAGTAAAAAAAGCATTTTTCTTTCACTCATTTATAGTTTGATTTCGTCTTAAATACACTAAAGATTTCCTTTACTCTGACACTAAATTAAAGTCTGATTAATGTATTTTTGGGTATTAGAACAACTTTATCATTTTTGTAAAAAATGATACTTCTTTCTTTGTTTTTCTAAAACAGAGACCAACATAATAACGTTGTAAGGCCATAGATCTTAAGTAACCGCGTTTGTGTGTGTTTGTGTGTGTGTGTGTGTGTGTGTTCCCTCTGCCTCTGGTGAAAGGCGAAAGTACAGTGCGATAATGCAGATTGCCTTTTAGTTTTTCCTCTCATCAGCTGGACACGCCCCCCGGGTGCGTCACGTCCTCCACAAATAAATACAGTAAAGCGTCCGACCAAGCTGAGCCTTAAGCTTTATTTCATCCTATTCTATTCTATTTTATTGTGATTTATTAATGTTTTTTTCTTTATTGATTAATAATAGATACGATTTTATGATATCCACAAACTTTCTTTAATGAAGCTGCTGTACTGTAAACTGATTAAAAGCCGTAAATTGAATGTATAATCGTGAAAATGTATAAAAAGACATTTGGTAACATTAACAAAAATATATGTATATATTTGATATTGCTGTATGACAAAATCTGAAGGATTTAAACAATAAAACTGCGTTTTTAAACTGTGCTGGCAAGTGAAAAAGCTCTGTCCATGGTACTGAAAATAACGAAATTAAATTTGCTATTTGGACCAGTGATGACAAACATGCAAATAATACTAACAAAAAATGATAAAAACAGGATTTGTTTTCAAAAATATATAACACAAATTTAGTCATGTAACATATAATTGACCGTTGTGCTTTTGGAAAGGGATAAATAAATCCCTTTACTATTTTGATGCGTCAGAATTACTGTAGTAAATTTCATACTAAGGTGTTTATTTCTTAGACTAAAGAAAAATTTAAATGATTGCTCTTACATTTATTACAAACCTTACTTGTCTTTTAGATATATAAGTAAGATTTATTTTAAATCTGAAGAAAACATGTAAAATAATTTTATAAGTTCCTTTTTAAACCATTTATTTTGGATTTACTATTTCGTTCATATTAGGCTGTTTTTATTTGAAGAATCAAACTAACAATAAAAAAATTAATGTGCTATTATCGAGTTTTATAAAAACTTATTTGTGAGTTTTCATGAAAAAAAGGACTGAATGTTCACTGATTGCAAATCTTAGTATCAAATTTTAAAGGTATTTTAGGCTACTGTCTACCTGACCGAATACAGCAGGGTCATACTTTTTGCACGATAAAAGAAAGAAAGAAATAAAAAAGAAAGAAAGAAAGAAAGAAAGAAAGAAAGAAAGAAAGAAAGAAAGAAAAGGATAAAACTTTACTTGTTTCTAATTTTAGTTATATTAGGAAAAAAATAGACAAATGAGGATTAATATTATTATTATTTGTGTACATTTCAAATAGGTATTAATTGCTTTAAGCTATTTTAGTACTTTTAAAAGACAGTGGCGACTCTTTCTTATGGTCCTTTCAATTACTTTCACATTCTTCCACACAAAAAAAGAATGAAAAGAGGGTTAAAAAAAGAAGTATAATAGAAATAAAAAAAAGTCAACATCAAGTTCAACAGCGTGCTGGTGCTCATTAGCATCACAATGCTGTCTGGGAGCACACACAAGTCTTCTTAACAAGGCTCTGTGGCGTCAGGCCCCTCCACCTCCGGCCAAGGGGACATTTTCCCAGGATCTCCTAACAATCACACAACTGTTCGCTTTCTTAGCGCGCAGCTCCGAGGCCACTCAGCCGGCCGGGCTGCCTCTCATCAACCTGGGGCTCAAAACACTTGACATAAGCACTTTAAGCCTCACGTTAAAGAACTTGACCATATTTTTAACATTGCAATTATTACAAATAATAAATCTTAAGGTTAACGAGGGTTTGCCTTAAACGAGATGTGTGTGAGAAATACTTACAAGCCATAAAACGTGAATAAATCCCTCAATCTCTGCTTTTGGGTTTGAAGTCCTTTAAGAATTTTTAAGGCAGGTTCTACGGATGATCTTTTAAGGAACAGACTCGCATCAGCACCGGAGCCAAAGTCCAGGTAGCAAAAAAAACCAACAAAAATCCCAATCAAAAGGCGTCTTCAAATCAATGCGAGTGGATCCAACGCAACAAAGAAAAGTTACAAAATTAGTGCGACTAAAAGCGGGCGCTTCACTGCGTCAGCATCCCCTCACCAGCCTTGGATGACAGCATAGACTAGGAAGGTAACGGGTCGTTGGTCCCCTCCTCACTCCCTCTCTCTCTCCCCACTCTCGCTATCTCTCTCTGTCTCTCTCCCACTCACGCACTTAAAGCGGCCGCAGCTGCAGCTGCAGCATGTTCTCACGACACGCACAACAACGCAACAGTCTCCCTGGACCACCTTGAATCCAGACAGTTGGAGTTGAACCTCCTCGTCCTTACATGATTTCCAGTATCTACCAGACGTGCTCTCTCTCTCTCTCTCTCTCTCTCTCTCTCTCTCTCTCTCTCTCTCTCTCTCTCTCTCTCTCTCTCTCTCTCTC
>JAVLVB010000724.1:2448949-2475649 GCA_032876305.1 Orestias chungarensis
GAAGTCACACATTTACTAACGCGTCCTCTTTCTTCACGAGCAGCTTCACAACAAAAACAAAACACTACAACACCTCAAACGATGGATCCCCACACTCTCTTCTCGGAGGCACCTGCGCCTCGCCGTCGTTAGAGAGTGGAGGACCAATGAGAGATCCCCCAGCATCAGCAGCAGCAGCAGTTGCGAACGGATGCGCGTTTAAATGTCGTAGTTCCCGTGCAGCTTCGAGCGTGGACCGCACAAGGGATGCATTCTTATCGCGTAATCTGAAGCGTGCCGGTTAAACGCGGAGCACGTAGCAGCGGCGCGTGGTCAGCCGATGTCGCAGCGAAAACCTCTGATGCTGATGCTGGTGGCTCTCCGGAGCTCTAGTCTAGTGGGTCACGCTCCTTTTACGCAGCGCGACGTCCTCTGTGCGTAACAGGACGCCCAGCGGACCAAAGCTCGGCTTTAGAGAAGGAAGAGAGAGAAAAAATATATATATACACAGAATTTCTCCGAATTATAGCAGAAAAATCATAAATTAGAGCACAGGTATACTGAAAGCAGCAAAGAAAAAAATATAGGTGCCACAAAAGATTTGACGTGTTAAACTGCGTGTTGACGTAAAGGATGCTGCGTGCGCCAGGGTACGTTACTCTACACGTGCTCTCAGAAGCTGTTTAAAGATCTTAAAGCACCGAGGCACTGGCACGCTGAATCTGTTGCTATTGCATGTTATTTCATAACCTGCGAATTTCTATATCCCTGTTTATAGAGAACAATTTCAGCGTTTAATTGAATTCCCACAAAAGCGCTTCCAGATGACGGCGTATATATTTAACACACCAAAACTAAAGGAGTTTCAGGAGTTTTACAATGCTGCTGTCGTGTCTGGGTCAAATTAGTGGAGGAAAAGGGACTGGCATGTTATGATGGGCAAAGACATTATGTGTGATAAATGAATATCCTGTAATTAACATGCATGTGAAGAGGGATCCTCGCCCTAACTCCCCTCATTTAGGACAAGTTTGTCTTTCTGCAGCTAGCCTTATCCTGCATGTTTTAGTCATTGAAAATGTTGTCAAAGCAGGTTTTCAAAAAACAAACAAACAAAAAGCAGTTAAGACTTGTGTTGTTATTGGAGAATGCTATGAATGTGTCACTTTCTATTGGAAGAGATTTGACACATTAACCCTAGTTTATGGACCTGTGTCCTAATTATTCAAATGTGGTTAATTTATTCAATTCTAATTTGGGGTGTTCTTATTAATTTTCTTTATGAAGTTAAATTTTTACTTAGTTAAAAAAATTAAAAACAGTTTAACATCTGCATGTATTTCTACATTTAAAGGCCTTTTTGAGGCCTTTTTCCTCCAGAGCACATTCTAGGAAGCGACCTATATCTGGAGGGTAAAACTACGGCACTTACTGGCATATGGTGGTACTGCATCAAATGCCGGGACTGAATCGAGAGACTGCTCGGCCTGAATTTACAGTATATTAAGAATTATATTAATCTCAATCAATGTTTATTAATAATGAAGAATTTAAATCCAATGAAGAGAAACACGGCCCGAAACGCAGCATCCAATACTGTTTGCAAACTGTAATGTATTCTGATGAGCTTTTATTTAATTTAATTTAATCCTAAAATGACCTAACAAGGAAAGAATACGCTTCAAAGTTTCCTAAACAATGTTTTATTATTATTAATATTATTTTATGAAATAATATATTTTTCTTAGTCTATATCAAAAGCATTATAGTCGTTTGAGTTGGAATGAGTTTTATTTTCGGGATTTACAAAATAAAAAAAGTTAGATGGACAGAAGATCACATATATTTGCTCCTAAATATTCATTACATTAATTAATAATTTTAACTATCATCATTTATAATTTTGCAAGTAATTTGAGTGAAACCAAGATGACACTGTCATAAACATTTTAGTATGTCGATTTGGACCCTTAGATGTTTTACATGTAAGTTTGGCATCTTTATTTATTTACGTTTTAAACAAATACATAATTACAAACAACAAATTGATTCACTTTTATTTTCTAAACTTCAAATATATTAAAATTGTGTTTCAAATTGTGATTTTTTTTCCATATTGCATTGCTGGATTTAAAATGCTTATGTGTGTAAATTACACCAAATTGCACACTTTAGAAAAATATTGTGTCCAACATTTACATTTTTTTTTTCTACGAGGAAGATTTTGTTACAAAATAGAAAAAGAAGAAATAAAATAGGATAAATAATTCAAAATAAGGCAATTACTGCATTTATTAAAAAGACTGCACTTTAATTAAATTATTATTATTGTTATTATTATTATTATTATTATTATTATTTCTTTATAAATTATGCTGATCACCCAGAGGCACATTTTCGAATAATACATTAAAATGTGTTATTATTGATCTTTTCTATATATACTTAGAAGATATGAACAAACAAAACAAAATCCTCTTTATTTACTTTAATAACTTGTTTTTATTCATCTATAATCACCACAATCATGTGTTGACCTAAACTAAGCACTGTTGACTTCAGTTGCCAATAACTGACCAATTCAAGTGGCCACATCTTTGAATTGTAATGACCGCTCTTCAAAGAGCTCTGACCTGACACATGTCAAAGGTCAGGCCTGAAAAACATACAGGGTAACCAATAGTTGTCCCTCTCTCAGCCATGCTCCAAAAATAAGAACCATACTGGTGCTGGATTAGATCGGAAGATACTTTAAAGTAGAGTGAAATGTAAAAGCAGAGCAGAAGAAACATACAAATAAAATATGTAATACTTCACATCAACAGCAGGTCTATTATTTCACAACTTTGCCCGGTTGTAAATATTTGTTTTTCTTAATCCTGTGTTTGATTCATAACGGTGTCGTTATTCAAATAAAACGTGATTTGAAAAGACCAGTACAAACCGTATTAACAACCTGATGTCTCAACAATTTTTGACAACATAGAACACATTTTTTTTTTCTTTTTTAAAGTTTTAAAAACTGGTGGAAACCAAGCAGTATATGTTGAAGGCAGGAGGATATTCATCGAAGTTATACCTGAACAACCGGAAGACACTTTAGAGCAGATTAAACAATAAAACAAGAGCATCTGTCTCCTACTTTAACTCTCTGTCAGTCAGAGTCGCTAATTAAGAGAAAATACATAGGTTTTAAAGCTTAAATGGAGGTGGATAGCAAGAAACAAACCATACCAAAATGTTTTACTTCATTAATTAATTGGTAGTGACCTATTTTAATTTTCAAACCACTTCAACAGTAAGTTAAAAACTCCTCATGTATTATAAATAAGGCAAACACATTCCTAACCAGGGATCTTACCCTACTCTTCAGCTGCAGCCTCCGCTCCTTTGTTGGTCTGTCTGCAGAGGAGATGCTGGAGGTGTGAGAACAGACTGATGGCCCTCCCGGCTCCCGTGGTTTAATTGGGAACAGGCTGAAATTTATGCAAATGCGATGACATCAGTCCTGACTTCCTCCTCCCTGGAGCCTGAGTTAAAAAAAAAAGGGTCCAAAGTCGCGCCTCTTTCCCGTCGGTCAAGTTCAAGCGCGCCGCCGGTCTGGTTGCTTTTGTCATTTGAATGAGGGAGCGCGTACATCCAATTAACGCAGAGGGAGACCGTGGGCGTCTGAACACATCAATCGGTTTGGTTTTGTCGTGTCATTAGTGAAGTAGGAATGATCATCCACCTGTGCGTAGGTTTGGAGCTTCAGCCTGATCACATCTGTTTGGCAACTGGTCCAAAAATGTGACAGCACCTTTGGTTTTTGAAGATGTGAAGAGATCCAACCTGGGAGTAAATAAGAGGGAGATAAAATTGTAAACAATCTGTAGATGTTTCACAAGGGATGCACAGACATGCTGTTTTATAAAACTGTGTGAGGACATGAGTGAAAGCAAAGACAACCCACATACACACAGTAGATGTAATGATACACCTTCCTTCTTGCTAACATGCTAACATTATGTAAACTTGGAAATATGCATTCATGTTGTGGTGCAACACACGGACAGACAGACAACTGCAAGAGTTATTAGAGATTTGTTTATTCCATATGTATAAAAAATATATAACAGGCTCCCCACAAAGGTAAACTAAACCTGCAGATATGATATCAATTGTTAACAAACTGACCAATTAACCTAGACTAGTTTATAGTGATACCATGATATTTGTTGTCCAATTTAAACAATCTTTGTTTATGTTTAAATTGATGACTAAGATTCTTTATTTTGATAATTTTCCTGAACAGGGTCTATGTTTCACCTTTACCTGTCAAGGATGCAGCCCAGCCTTTATAAACCAACCACTGGACATTGGCATCAGACTGCAACGTGAACTCGGTGGAACTAAAATATAAATATATAATATAAATCTAAAATGTTAACAATTTCTATTATTAATCAACTTGATTTATTGGTACAGTTTCACTTAGACAGTTTAACTATATTTTTTTTGTGGACGGTCCAGGGATTAACGAATGATCATGCCGAACAAACAATAATTATCTTCACAGTCTCTTTCCCTCCACTTCCTTGTTTGCCTTTTACTTCCACGAGCCTGCTAATTAAAAGTCATGAGTCGATGTCCCATTTTAAATAAATCCACGTGACAAAGCACCTTGTTCCCACAGTTCTCCCTCTCTTTCTCTCTATCTCTCCCACTAACACACACACATACACACACACGCAATAGAGAATAGGCAGCAGTTAGGACTGAGACAAAACCATAAGAAGTAAAAAAAAAAAAGTGGGTTAAATTAAGGCAGATAAGAGGGGAACAATAAACAGAGAGGGGCAGGCCCAGTTTGCTTTGACGGGCCACCACTGCAACATTTGCATGTATTCAAATCTGAGGGTAAATGTCATGCATGGGGGTTGACAAAGACGGTCCAATGGGATGTCTGCTTCCCTGCTGCGGGCTTAGAGTCAGCCGCCACTCTTCCAGCAGCACCCTGGGAGAAACCCAGGGAAGTGGTGTGGGAACCAAGAGGCCCCCGTAGCTGAACAGAGGGAGGGGAGCCACTTGTAGTCCATGATGCATTTGCATTTTATTTGTGTCCATTTTGCTCAGTAATTTCTGCCCCTGCACTTCAGCCACAGATGGCTAACATGAGAGAAGGATTAGCATATGTGTGGCTAAGATGATAATGATGGGAGTGGGCTTTTTTTCTTCCTTCTTCCATCCAGACAGATTTTTCTTTGTTTTATTTGACTGATATGGCAATGTGTGACATGATGGATAAAATATTGATATTTTTGTAAATAATTTTTGTTGTATTAGGATTTTAATGAATGCCTAATTCTGGCTTCAAGAAAATATTTAAAATATTTGCAGAGTAGCAAAAAACATTTAACTATCATGCTTAATGCCAACAACTCACAATGTACAAATTGAATGTTAAGTTAGATTTAAAAAAATTCTGAATTCATTTTACAAACGTCCATGCAGCCTCTGTCAGGTTAGCTCGATCCATCCAGCAGAAGAAAACCATTGAGCATGATCACTATGACGGGTTCATGGAGATGTGCAGTGCTAATTTTTTCCGAATATACTGTTTTAATGCAAAAAAAAAAAAAAGTAAAAATTGGTGTCATCTGGCCACACCCCCTTCATAAAATAACCAACTTATTGTGCTAATTAATAATTTGTCTCTGTCTTTGTGACTTTATAACTGCATAGAAGACATATTCTGACTTTCTTTTTACACTTTTTTTGCAGTCAACCTTAACAGTAGGAACTCCATGTGTTAGTGTTCATGTATTTATACAATACACTATTTACTTGATACATTAAAAAGCAATCCTGAAATGTTAAATTCTTTGGGTGTGCTTTCAACCCTTCCACAACTTTAGCCCTCACCTGTCTGGTGTCTGTGGGGGGTCTTTACAGTGCAGTTAGTTCGTTCATTTTCAGGCGATATAAGGACTACTGCTTGTTATGCGTAGGAAAATATGGTGCTGAGTGTTGTGGAGGATATTAGTCTTTTGCACCGTTCAAAAAGATTGGATGCTCTAATTTTCAATTAAGTGTATAAGAAAAAGGGGAATTTTTATCTTCCGAAAATCTTAAAAACAAAATGGCATTTTCATTCCACTGTACAAACATGCACTACTCTGTGTTAGTCTATCACCAAAAACAAAACAAAAAAACACAAAAAAAACAACTAGTAAAAACATTAAGGTTTGTTGGTATTACTGAAAACAGTGGATGTGTTTAATCCCCTGGTAAGGCACAATATAAATAGTTAAAATTTCAAAATAAGGCAGAATAATATAATGGCTAAAAAAAACAAAACAATAATATAATCTGAACAATAATGCGTTTTGCGTAAAAATGGGAAGATGTTTGTGTACCAGAGGGGCTGTTGTGTTACAGCATAAATCACCATCTCATCAAATTTGCAATTCTCTCAGAAATGTCAGACTCTACTGCACAAATTATAAAGGATCAGAGTTTTTTTCTTTTTTTTTACTGAGACAGTTACACAAATTAGCCAAAACTGAGAATTAACCCAACAATGGAAGACCACTTAAAACACACACACATGCTCACATGCTAAACACAGATTTGACTCTTTTGAGGTTAAGGGGTTTAGAAGCAGATACTTTGCACTGTTGGTGGCACGTAAGGATGAGCTGACATTTTAATGCATGCGCAGGCCACAGTGGCTCCATCATTCAGAGTCATTAACATTGGCCAATCTGTTCCTATAAGCAAGCCCTATAAGCTTTTGTCATGATACACTGTGTTAATGGAATCTAGGGTGCAGAACAACATGCTGGTACATAAAAAAAGGAACAACGATATTAAAATATATTGTGAAGAACACTGAAGAGTTTTCATTTTTATACTTCCAAGTTGAAAATATTGCTCTAATGCACATCTTAATCAAAAACTGCAAGCGCCTTCTTTGTTTGTGCCTGTTAAACAGTGTTTTAGTGCCAAAGCAGAGAGGAAAAGGAGCATATACGAAACCTTAAGCTTCCCCATTTGCATAATGTTTGTTTTCATGCAGTGAAATGTTAAGATGCACAATGGGGAAGCATGAGACCTGGGGATTATCTTTAGGGGGGATCACAAAGATGCATTCAGGGGTATGCTGGAGGACAACACGGGACTACGATGGATCAAATTTTACATTTTAATTACAGTTGATGAATTGAAGCATGATGATAAATTATAACTGATCAGAAATTTTCCTTGTCTGACACAGTTTTATCCATAATTGAATAGTTGTGTGTGTATGGTGGCCATATTGTACAAAGTGTTAGAAGAAAAGAACAGCAATTTATAACAAAATCTTTGCAGGTTGTAACAAAAACTTTAAATAAAAGGAAAAGTCAAAAGCTATAATGTTTATATTAATATTAAAACACAAATAATTAATTAGTTCGTTTTTAAAATGTTTTTATTTTTATTTTCAGAAAATAAATATATACATCAAACCCCAAAATGGTTCAGTGGTACCTTCAAAAGCATGGGAAAAATTGTTTCTGCGATGATGATGATTATAATTATTGTAAAACTTTAAATGTTAATTGAACAAGGAAGACAATAGTTGACATTTCTAAAATCACATATTCACATATTACAAATAAATGATACATTTTAAGCATAATCATTAATAAAAAAGCAAGTAGATTACGTAGACGGCTCAAAAAATATTTAAAAGATAGAAATAAATCTGAAACGATTAAACCAGTTTGTGTTTTAATCAGTGGAATTTCCCTAACTTTTTGGGAGCACCTGAAGCCAACCCGGAACTCGCATCTACATCCGGGGCACTAAGTAGTTTCACATGTAGGTCGGGTTAGGAGACTGTTGTTGGTTTAGAAGCGCTGCAGCCTGTTGTGGGGGGGGTTACATCCACACTTCAGAGAAAGATCATGGTAAATATATTCATGCTGACTTAGCGGTGGGTGGTTGTCATGGTAACCGTGTCGCTGTGCGGAGTTGTTACTAGCATTTAGCTATTGCTAACTGAGGCTTGCAACAGCAGGCTGACAGGTGCTTGGGTTTGAGCTAAATTTAGCCTGACACACGTGCTGAGTTTAATTCATTCCCTTTAAGGGTTTTTAACTAACCTGGTGTTTAATTTAATCCATAGCTCTTTTCGTAAAACATCTTTGGCCTTTGCTAGATTGGTGAGCTAGACACAAAGCTAGTGTTACACTTTTGGTAATATAGTTGACTAACAATGCTGACCAGCCTGTTAAAGCACTAATCTAGTAACATTTGAGTTTAAGCTACAGTCTGATAGTTAACCTGGGTGCACATTTATTTAAAGGAAATAAACAATAGAAAAACACTATTTGAATGATCAAATGATCATGGAGTAATTTATGTCCACACAATTTATATTAAAGGCATCACAAAGTTGTCACTTGAATGTTTTTCTTTGTCAGGTTATGTTTGTTTGATGTTAAACTAATTTGATCATCTGAATCATGTAGTTGTGCATGAACTAAAACAAAAAATAGCCCTTATGTAAGACTTAAGGTTTGATATAGTCACTGAGAAGGACGGGGTGAACAATTCTGCCAATGCTGCAATCACAAATGTAGCGATTTGATCCAGCATGACTTACTTAAGCAACAAACGTCTTTTGTTCCCCTAACAGGCACTGATGGGGATTCAGTTGGTGGTCAGCTTGCTGGCTGCCAGCATCATGCAAAGGATGGCCCCGCACTGCTCCTTCGCACGATGGCTCCTCTGCAATGGCAGGTGATGTCACTCTTTTGTGTCGGTTTATGCTATGCATGTAATATACGCTTCGCCTGACCTTTTTTCTTTTTCCTCCTAGCCTGTTTCGATTCAAACACCCCTCAGAGGGGCAGTTGTGTGCGTTGGCTGGAAAACAGATGCCTAAACAGAACAGAAGAGACAGGTGAGGGGTAGCTGTTGATCACATGTTAAGAAATTTAAAAACTGCTCGCATCTATCGGTAAGTTCGCTCAGGAGATGTTCGTCGTAACACTTTTTGCTTTTCTCAGGAGACAGAACGGAGAGAACAAGCCTCTCACTGTTCCGAAAGACATCGACCTTCAACTGGAGAAGGCTCCAGTCAATGTGATGGACGCTCTTGGTAAAACAAGCACTATATTATTACTATTAAGTGGCTAACTGCAAGACCTACAGATGCTTTGAAATAAACTTTATTATCTATTCAGCAACATAATCAGAATCTCTTTGTTTTCTCATCTCTCTTTACAGTGCTGCGTTTTTTTCTGGAGTACCAGTGGCTGGTAGATTTTTCTGTCTACGCAATGGGCGTCTACCTGTTCACGGAGTGTTATTACAGTATGGTAGATGCCAGTAAAGAAGTCAATATTGGAGCCATATGGTGCGTCCTGACTGTTCTGTTTGGACTGTATCCTTCTGCTCAAACGTAACATGATGGTTCGCAACAAAACCTCAAAATTGACAAAACCTTAGGGAGAAAACCACTGATGAATGAGGCCAACAGAGATTAGAGTGTGCAGCAAAGGAAGAAGGTCATGTGGCTTAATGAGTCCAGGTTTACCCAGTTCCTGTTTCGAGTGTCTCCTCTACAAGCATTGTGGGGTATTGTTGTGATCTGGGATTGCTGCAGCTGGTCAGGTCTAACTTCAGTGACATTTACAGAATGAGGTCAGCTAACAGCCAAAACCTACTAAATTAGCTGGATTTCTTTCCTAAATTTATGTCAGACTGGATGGAAATAAATCAGATGTTTTTTGAGCAGGCAGTGTGTTTATTCGTGTTGTTTGTTTCTGGTTGCGCATTTAAACCATCAATAATACGCAGATATTTGCAGAAAATATATAATTTTGCTAAAAATGACTTAAAGTCTTCAGATGCGTTGTAACCTTGTATCGTACATTTTATTACGTACACTTTATTTATACAGTTCGTCTGTCTTTTTTGTTGTTTTGCAATCTGTCTGGGTGCTCCTCTTTAACTCATCATTGTTTAGAAAGGCACTTCACACTCTGATGAGTCACTACTTCCGTTCGGAGGAAGGTGGCGAGCGCTCCGTCTGCCTCGCCTTCGGCTTCCTCTTTCTGCTGGTGGCGATGCTGGTGTTGGTGGTCAGAGAGGACTACCTGGAGTTCGGCCTTGAGCCTGGCTTTTCCAGCTTGTTTGACAACTTGGAGACATTTGCCAAACAGCAGGGCTACGCTGATTGGTCGTAAGTAGCGGCAGACGCTAAGATGAAGTGTAATGGATATAGTTATACTTATTGGATGCAGCTCTGCTGAGATGTCTGTGTCTCCTGGCTGTTTTGACAACAGAATCCCTGTGACTAAGCTGACTGTGAAGCTTGGCCTGGCTGCTGTCTGTGCCTACATTGGTTCCCTCCTGGCCTTCCCTGGCCTTAGACTGGCTCAGAGTCATCTAGACGCTGTAGAGATGAACTCTGACCGCCCACTCATTCAGTAAGAACTCTCCCAGAGAAAGAAAGAAAAACGGTAATTCCGTCTCTTAAAAACTGTCATGTTTGCATCCCTCTGTCTCCCTACAGGATTCTGCTGCACATGAGTTTCTTATCTCCTGTCATTGTGTTGGTTTTGTGGATAAAACCTATGGCTAGAGACTTTTTGGCCAATGCACCAATGGGAAAGACGTCTGTGACTTTGTAAGTGAAAGAATATGGTTTTACTACTATTTAACCTTAGTATTAGATTAAAACTGGTTAAAATGAAGCCGGGTAGTTGTCATCAGGCAGAAATCTTACAGTCTTGCTTTTGCAGAGTGAGCAGCGCCTCGTTCGACAGCATGCGTCTGTGGATCATTATGGCGCTGTGCGCGCTACGGCTGGTACTGATCCGCTACCACCTACAGGCCTACCTCAACCTGGCTCAGAAGTGGGTGGACCAGATGAAGAAGGAGGCGGGACGAATCGCTGCCATTGATATTCAAAGGAAGGTCGGATACTCTCCTTACTCTGCTGAATTATGAAAATATCATTTTACACAATATATTAAGGAAGCTTTTAACGTAGAATTATGGATAACCTTCGGTTGCTTTGTTTCATCTTGAGAGAAACCTCTGATCCTCATCGTAATCTATTTCAGGTTACACGCGTGTTTTGCTATCTAACGGTCGTTACGCTTCAGTATTTGGTTCCTGTTCTGCTCATCCTTTTCTCCACATTGGCACTAAAGCTGCTAGGTAAGTGAAAAAACGCCTCTGAAAAATACATTTTGTGCATATTTTTGAATCGCAACAAGAACAACTAAACTGTAGTTGGCTGAAAGGATCCAACCCTCACATGGTTAACAAACATTTTTATGTTTTTCTAGGCAACTTCTCCTGGGGTTTTGACAATGAGGAGACTCCAGGGGTGACGCCAGCGTTGGTGCTCCCCACAGCAGCACCTGTGCAGTCCGGTGGTCTTGATGAGGACGAAGAAGGGATGGAAGACATGGAGGAGGACATCCAGGCCACGGTAGCGCGTCTTACAGAGATGTTCGCCACGCTGTGGTCCGTCCTCACTCCTCTTTTTCTTCGCGGTCTCTTCGCCTTCCTCACTTGGTGGGTGGCTGCCTGCCAAGTGATCAGCTCCCTCTTTGGCATCTACTTCCACCAGTACCTGATGCAGAACTGATGAAACCGACGCCGGTGCATACAAATAACTCCAAGCTCTCACTGTTGCGGCTGCTGTGGAAAGGAAGAGGCGCAAGTGACACAAACGACTAACTACGGAGAGGCGGAGCCTCGTTTTGGTTTGAAGGTCAACTTTGGCCGCATGGCCAGCAGCCTACCTGCATCAATGACACGATTCTACAGTTTTTAACATTTTACGTGGTCATACTAAGGCAGCAGCATATTGAGAAAAGGAATTAAAACTTGCTGAGAGTGGATTATTAGTCTAGGCTGGTGCAATAACCAGATCTGCGCTCACTTAACTGTAGGCTCACTAGATCAGGAGTCAGGAACCTGTTTGATCCAAATAGCCATTTTTGCCTTCATTGATACTGAATAAACCTTCTCTGTCTCCAAAAAACCTACTAGACCCTTAGTAAAAGTATAACTTTTTTTTATATATAAATCTTATATGTAGCATTATTTTGTGATTGTCCAATTAAGTAACAATTGATTTTTCTTTTTTGTTTTGTTTCAAAGCAAAGCAAAACTTCAAAAAGAGTGCTTGGTGGTTGCATGTTTTCAACGAATATGAAGAAAAGTAGTTTGGACAGTTTAGGGGAATAGTCAAACAGCCATAAAGGTCTAAGAATTACACATATGAAAAATAAAAGTGTTTATACTGTAGACGTCATTCTGCTGTTGAGGCTCTTTGTAGATATTTAAAAAAACAAAAAAAAACTTTTTTGTTGCTTTTTATTTTTACGATAATTGCTTATCATTAATCTGCTCTGTTCTGACTTTATTATTCCAAAGTGAATTAGTAAAAAGAAGGTTATGGTTTTCAAAAACTAACTTGTGCATTAAGACTCACGTACAAAATGATTACTCTAGATTTGCTTGTGACATATAAAAGCGCTGTTTGGGTGCATTACTCGCTGCCCCACGTTTGTCGAACTCTTACCTTTTTGAGTTTGTGGATAACGGACAGATGACCTCGAAAAATTGAATCTTGCCACAAGTTGTATTGCTACAACTCAAGCAAAGTGAAGGTTTTTGCCTGCAGAAGAAAGACACAGCTATAGTTACTCCTAAAGATGCTTGTATAGATTTTAAGTTTTATTCTTTTCATGTACGCTCAGTGAACCTAGAAAGCATATCTACTCTTAGTTCCTTGTTAGATTGCAGTTTTCTGCTATTGCTGCTTTAAATCGCCTCCAAACATATATTCCTCATAAAGAAATCCCGTAGCATGTTGCCTCACGGTGACGTGCAGCTATCAAATGTCTGCGAGCACCGCAGTAGTTCAACTAAGCAGCTAACTTGTCACTTGTTGCACGGACCTTCGATGCTCGGCTACAGTCTAAAAGGCGTCTTCTGCAGGTGTTGTTGTGCATCTGTCTCAGTGTTAAATGAACAGGCTAATTTCAAATGATAATAATTTCAAATATTTATTGGTATTAGTGCAGTTTTCTTTTTTTACTTCTTCGCCAACTTGGAAGATGATGTATTTTGTGTAAGGGAATCAGTTTCCCTTTTAAAGAACCGATTTAAGAGTGCTAAACATTGTTTTTTCTAGCAGTTGTTTTTGTTTTTTGCATCAGTGTAGAGGAGTCCAGACACGAGTTATGAATAAATCTCTCGTTGAAGATGGAAGAAAGCCACACAGCGAAGAGTTATTGTGTTTTTCAACCCAAGTGCCTGGGAGCTCAGGGATGTTTAGTTTCTTTAAAACTCTCCTCTCTCCCTGATTGTTTGTATTTAATAAAATCATGTTAAACAATTTTATTATTTTTGAAAACACTAGACAGCTACAGCATGTTTGGCTATAGGTCCGTTTTTATCTATCTTGTACCGTCTAGTACGTTTAAATTTAGACATTTGACATTTTGAAGTGTTTTGTGGCAAGTCTTCAATGTTTTATTTTCTTTCCCAAATCAATATGCTGTGAAGTTTTTATGTTTTCATTTTTTTTGAATAGATAGCATGCTGTATCTTAGTTTTCTTTGTTGTTGTGTGCAGCCTAAATAAACAAAACCTTCTGATTTTATGTATTTTGGAAATCGTAGTCCTGTTCTTCTGTCTTTCTTTGGGAGATCTCTTTTTATCGAGGCACTGCTCATCAGACAAAAGTGATCATGCATGACAAAGGGTTGTTTAGTTTAATTGAAAGCTCCTGAACTCCGACCCCAGCCTCCAAGAGAGGATCATGCTTTAATCACTGGTGATGACTATGAACCCAACGCCCCTGAATTGTCTGGGAACATCAACTTCGCAGCCACTCAACTTAAAATGATTTAGTTTCTCTTTATTTGTTAAATTTTGACATGATTTCATCAGTGTTTTAAGTAATGGAACAAACCGAAGATGAACATAGAATCGAAATAAAGTGAAAAATAGACAAGTTATTGTTTTTCTTTGTTTTTTCTTCTTTTTTTTGCGTTGTGATGTTAGGGATGATGTGTTCAGTGCTATGTTGAGGGTTGTTTTTTCCCCTATTGACCGCATTCCGCCCTGGTGCTAACTTTTATCCTTAATAAGTTGTCCGCTTTTTTCCTGTCATCATGAGGCTGTTTTTTCTGTAATCTCTAAAAAACTGCTGAATTTATCAACTATGCTAAAGAATGGCTCTGTTTACTAACTTTAAAGCCAAATAATTACAGGTATTAGAATAAAGGAGGATCTGCATAACCTACTTTAAACAAAGCTTTGGAATTTGAGATATGATTCAAAATCAGACATGAAATCCTAACAAGATGTTTCTGGAAATGTTCTTCCGTTTAATCTCTCTGCTTGGTTTCTGTGCTTCAGTAAAAATCACAAATGTGTCATGTACAGTAAGGGGTCAGGATGCGACATATCTGTTGCCGTTGGAGAAAAATGAAAAACCACTTTTCCAGTCTCCTCACCTGTATCCGTGCAGGAGGATTCGGATCTCCTCAAACTGCTCTGTGAGCTGCAGCTTTCCTCCTCAGTCCAGTCAGCCATAGCTAAACTGGCCATGGTTGCTATAGTGATTTCCTGTGGATGTGTGCAGAGGACCCAGACATCCCCTACAGACTGGGCTGAGGCTGTCCTCAAGGGAGGAGACCACACATGACCCTGGTGAAAGTGTGTCCTTTTTTTTGGAGGGAAGACAACAGATTCAGTCCATGCTGGTGTCACCAAGTGTACGTTCCCCTGTTGACTGTGAATGGGAAGGCAAATTCTCCATGGGTGAGGTTTCCATAAAATGCTCCTTCACAATTTCTGGGAGACAACCAGCTGTGGAAATTAGTCTTTTTTAACCATTTTTGAACAATTTTCTTTATATTTATTTCCCCCCCTTTTCCAAACTAGACATAAAGCTTTCTGGGCTTTTAAGCAACCCAATCTAGCTCTCCTCATTCTGGCGGCTGCATGGCGAGCTGCATGACAGGACTGTGACATGATAATGAGGGAGTGTGTTTGCATGCGGGGGGTTCAAAAGATAGAAAGTAAGTGAAAAAATAAGAAATAAAAGCAAACATAATAGGTGCTCGCTGAATGACATTTTATCAACCATTAGACGACGAAAAAGCAGGCGGCGGAATCTACATTTTCCCTTCAAAGTGAGATATTTACCTGAATGTTATGTGCTTAAAAAAAAGAAAGAAATGAAACCAGGAACAGCAAGGTACGAATTAAAATGTTTTTATTTAAAAGGATTCACAACAAATGTCAAATAAAAATGGGTTTCTGCTCTTTTAGAGAAACTCAACATTTGGGGAAAAAACCCAGAAAGAATAAGAATCTATAATATAATAAAATTAGAACCAATACTGATAGAAAAAAACAACTTTTTTTAATTAAATGCATGACATAAAAGCAAAGCTAACTCCACAGCAGAAGTTGGATGACCTCTTTTCACTGAGTTTGTCATGTAGATCATGGAGATGCTTAGATGACCCATCAGCATCAGGCTGTCCCTGCTCTGCCCTCCTCAGACTTGAGCACTGAGATAGTGTAACGTAACACCACCCCCTGGCGGACCAAATGTGGGAATGAACAGGATTTCTGCTCTGTTTCAGAAACCAGGGCAAAAGGGCAAAGTTTAATTGTGCAGATTCTCGCGCTTGTGGCCAGCATAAGCAGTAATGAATGGCAGGAGGAAGAATGGAAGATGGAACCATGTTGATGAACCATGTTGTTTCCGTGTTTATTAATGCCACCATTGAAAAAAAGATGCATAAAAAGCTTTTGAATGTTTTTTTTTTTTTGCAGTAGCATATCACACTGAAAAATAAAAAAGTATCCTTTAATTTGATAAACTATTCCCAATTTAGAAAGAGGCCAGTTTCTCTAGACTGCTTGGTAGAGGGCCGGCTCATGTATGTTTTGCAACCACACACGATTAACAGTGTGGTAGGAGAACGCAAACAGGGCAAACTGTGGGGTCATCAGGTCACGATGACAATAATTAAAATTAAATCCTATCCTGACTGATTTTATGGTAAGCGTGTCAGGAAAGAGCATTTCTATTAATGGACTTAAACTGAAAGTGTGTGGATTGCCTTGAGGAGACTAAAAGTCACTTTTTAGACACTTAACGTAGATAAGTGTAAAATTTGGGATAAATATAAAAAAATTAAAAATAACTTGTGACTGGTAATGAGTACGGTGCAGGGGTTACGTTCATGTGGGCAAATATTATTTCCTATTGGTTCCAGTAATCTACTTAGTGCATGACTCTTTCAGAAAACAGAAAATGTGTCATCCAAAGGTTTTTAACAAGAATGGACTCAAGAGAATTTGGCCCAACTAACCCAAATAGTTGACCAGGCAAATAATCCTGATCCATCCAGTGTCCAGGTGATCCGAAGAGAGAAGATAAATAGAGGACCCAAGATTAAGCAACCAGAAAAGATTCTTTCAGTCTAACACTTTTACACATCTTTATCTGGGATGCAGGTATTTCATTTGGATTTTGCAGCTTCTGATGTAAAGCTTGTGAATAGTAATAGTGCGACAGTTTAAAAGGATTAGCTTTATTTGGAGATAAAACAGAGTTAAAGCCTAAAGGTGTCAAGTGGCAGTTATTTAACAAGCCTGGCATCAAGGAAATGATATCTAACTTTATAATGCTACTGTAGTCTTTTAGACATGTAGGATTTCACATACAAACTATCTTTATTGTTTTGGGTTAAATTGTTTCTTCTTTATTTAGCCCTTATTTTTCTGATCAACCCCTTTGCAATTGTAAAACCTTTTTTTTTTTCCTACAATTTAACAAATCAGCCAGATTTGGATGGATCAGACTGAAATTGTACAAAAACAGCAAATACCATATAATATTTTGTAAGATATTTTGCCATTCGAGTGTATATGATTGTACCTTCACCAAGCCATAGTGGAAATTTTTATTTTGTTAAGTAGTATCAGCGCAGATTGTACTGAGGTTTACTGAGGTCACTTTCTTAAAAAACTTGAGGTCATCACAATGTTTCTCCGTAACATTTATGTGTTGCTATTTTTATATTTATGTCTATAATCAACTCCGACTTAGACGGCATGTCATTTAAAAAATCTAATATACTTAAAGAAACCTTCAAACTTCTCTGGAAACTGTTCTTTCTCTTCTGCTCTATCAATTTTTAAAAGCTTTTCAACAAAGAGAAAGCTGAACACACACAAAAAAGAAAAGTCTTTATGCATCTATCGACTCACTGGATGAAATGACAGAAGGAAGGATTTTTTTTCTTTCCACCCTGGAGAGCCCAGCTCTGCAAGAGAAGACATCCCTAACTGGGAAGCTCAAGAAAACATCTCAGCCACCGTCAAGTTTTGTTGGCAGCTGTTGAACGGGGTACTGCGCCAGCTGGCTATCGCTGCCAGCCGTCGCTCATCTCCAGCTGCCTGAGATGCTGCCCTCTCTCCTCTCCGGGCTGCGGGTAGCCGGCTTTGGGGTGTCCCTTTGTCCTGTGAGCCGGGTGGGCCTCTGGAGGGGTGTGGCGAGCTAAATCAGGGTTGGTCGTGGGAGAATGCTGCCTGAGGTGGTGCAGACGAGGGGAAGACGGAGAGCACATGTGGTCGGGCGAGCTTCGCTCTGATTTGATGCTGAGGTTCAGGGAGGCCAGATGCATAGAGTTTGAGGAGCACGACTGAGAAGGGAAGGAACCCCCCCCACTAGATATCCTGGAAACAACAATAAAAAAATGTTTAGGGACATCATCCTACTTAATCACAGATATTACTTAAGTAGCCTATTTATTACCTAGGGAAGTATTCCTTCCCTTTGTCCAAACAATAAACCTTAATGTATTTTATTGGAATTCTAATTTATACATGTGTTATTAGTGTTAGGTCAAAGAAAAAAGGATTTAATAATAAATGTACAAAAACTATATGTCCGTTAAAGAAAAGTGGCAAGAATAAAAGCACTTTTGAAGAGTCCAACCTTTTGGCCCACATGCTTAATAATATGTGCAGTGGATAACTAACAGTGACACGAGGTGGTGGCAGAATATTCAACAGAGACAGAGAAGTTGGTTTACGTTGACGTAAAGATAGATGGGGGGGCAGGACAATAGTGAAATAAAACCTGTTTAAGACTAAGGAGCATAACGGCAACGGTTTAGCAAGTCAATGAGTCGTACAACCAGAGATCAGTTTAGACATACATCAAGAGATACAAAGAAATAGTTAAGATCCAATCCTATTAAACTTATTAGAATGTCCACATAAAAGCACAGGCCTAAGTCAAATTGAGAATATGTACTAAGACGTAAAAACACCCTGTTAAAGCCACACTTGATCCAATCTGACTGAGGCTTGGTTACTTTACAAAACTTAACAAGCAAATGTTTTACTTTGTGGATAAGTATAGATAACAGAGTAATGGTCCAGAAAAATTAACAGCTGGGAATTTAGTAAAAAAAAAATAAAAATAAAAATAAATGTTGTTTTGGTCTTTTAGATAAGCCTGTATAAAGAAATGCACAGAGCGTTGTGTTTGTGAGGATAAGCAAGGCTGAGCAGTTCAAGGAGTAGGAATATGTTTTCAAGTCATTTCTGTATTCTGTGATAAAGTTTAGAATATAGATTTGTAGGTTTTTAGATTTTTATGTAACTTTTTCCTGCAGCATTTTCAAATTGTATCTTAAAGTTGAGGTTGACACATTCTCTGCATGTAATGAATTGAGATATCGATCACAAATTTATATTTTACTTTTTATACTTCACATCTTAAATTAGTGTGAAACATAGACACAGATACACAACTCCTTTAACTTTACTGTTGACTGGATACCAGGGCACGTTGTTTCTTCTTCATTGGAAATGTTTTACATCCACATGGACATGCTTTTCATTATTAAGCAATGGCATCATTTGGGGTTAGTTAGTCCATGCTGGACTACAAAACGTGTATCACTGCAATCTGAACTGCTTCATTTTATTTATTCTTTTCCATCACAAAATTATTTCGTCCTATTGAAGATATTTGTCTGATTTACAGAAAAAGAAACAGTAAGATAAGAGACATTCTTTTGCATTTACAGGACCAGCTTTATAACTTACCCTGAACTTATATGAGGTCCTTGAGACTCGTGCTGCCAGGGGGTTCCTCGCTGTAAACTAACAGAGTGAAAGAAACCAGGCTGGCTGTACTCTGAAAGGAAAAGAAAGAAAACTAAATTTGAAGAAACATTAGACAAAGTAGGAAACAACCAAAACAGCTACAATATATGGAAACGTTTAACAGTGAAATAACTCAGACCACGTTTCTCTCTCAGGATAAGTTGAAATGGTCTTTTTTATTTGTGTAGACAGTTTGAAAATCTAAACAATAAACTGTTCTTGTTTTTTCACTGAGCTAAAAATATGTGGGTTTCTTTAAGTATTTTTTTCACCCTCTACTTCAGAGGCGTCAAACTCCTGGTGGCCCAGTGAACTGGACATTTCTAAAAGTAGCAGACAACAGTCCTCACTTTACAATGATGAATACGTCATATACTGTCACTGTCAATGTCACCTGGTTTCCCTGCTTATCTCTAAACAGCTCTTGTTGTAGGAATAATTGCAGCCCAGAGGGTGGCGGAAATTGCTTGGCATTAATTTTCCTGCCTTTAAAATCAAAGCTATTATTTCATGAAGCAAAAAAAGATTTCTGTGTTAAGGTTAATCCGCATTGATTAACTTTAACTGCATAAAAATAAATTATAAGCTGAACTAGGAATGGGTGATTTTAAAAGACAGTGAATGTGTCTGCATTCAATAAGCAAATTAACAAAAGTATCTGCATTAAACAAACAAACAAACAAACAAACAAACAAAAAACACCAGAACCTAGATGTTTTTGAGTACTGTAGCCGCATATGTCTGTCAACTTAGATATCCATATTTAGAAACATTTGACTGTCCAGCAGGGATTGCTGTTAGAGCAAATCAATCATCATTACAAAAAATTGAGCTTGCAGAAAACCAATAGTAGGAAGACAAAAAACACTGATGAAATATAAAATCTTATTCTGCTACACATAATTTAATACTCGGGACTTTGATAAGTGTTGTCAAATGCCTATTTTAAATAACTCAATAACAACCCAATTATGTTCTAAAAATCTTACCTTAAACTTAGAAGGCATATAAAAATGACAATATTTTCCAGCAGTGTTATAGCTTTTCTTAAAAGTCGAAATATACCTCAATACCTTCTCTTTACACAATAACTTTGTTTGGAAGTCCAGGGATTTATTCTAAAAGTATTTGGCAACATTCCTAAATATTTTCATTTTTGTGTATGAATGCAGACTCCCATTATCTAAAATGATTAAGTTTATCTTTTCAAACTGGTAACGCAAATTAGACAGTGTGTTAAAAAAAAGACAACATTTTTCGGTTTAGAGAACAGATATCATAATAGTTAGTTTGGACAGATGTTGACCATACAGCTATTCCAACCTCTTCAATATTGGTAAGATGCAAACTGCTGTTTGAAAGCTGCATTTCAGGAATGCACAAACTCGAGCCGCTGCGCTAGCTAGCCAGGAAAGTTAAAAATAATCGCAGAAACATTTTTAAAAAAACGAATAAGAAAAGATAAAACAGGGAAGTTGAAACTACCAACAGATTCGAAATTCAGCTTTAAAATGAACTTACTTCCCAGTGCAATAGAGGTGTCACTTTCTTTTTAGCGTCACCTGCCAGTTTTAGTCTGAACTTGTGAAGAATGCAACAGGTTGACTGCACTTTAAGCACAAGCATTTACATTTATGGTCTTATTGTGATGTCACAATTTGTCCACCCTACAAATATCTAACCAGTCAAGTGTAACCTTTATTCTAGGCCTTACTTTACTCAGGGGTTTACAGCCTTTAGCGTAGAGCGCTAGTGCCTTTGCATCATGTTAATGCAATAATAAAGGAAATTAAAAAAGTGCAAATAGAAGCGTTGTTCAAAATTATTGTATTTTATTTTTTCTTTCACTTTAATCCTTGTAAGATATGCAGTAAATAAGACGAAGAAGGTGCTATATGCAGATGAGACCTTAACAAATCTTTTTGGGCCTTATACAAAATTATGTATGTAGTAGAAAGTTAATGAAAGTTAATCAGAATTAATACCAACAACTGCACAGTAAAGAAGTATTTTTACCAGCATCATGAGGGAATCCATAAGAAAAAATGTTTGACTGCAAAAGACCCGAGACTGCGTGGTGGCACACAATCCAGCTTGACAACAATGCTAAACATACAGCCGGATAAATCGATGTCTGGTTAAGATCAAACTGCATCCCTGTTCAAGGCTAAGAACTAAATCCAAATGGGAACCAAAAGTTGATATCCCAAGATATTTTACATCCAATAGGACTTAAAGTGCATTATTTTACAGGAAAGGATGAGCATAAATTTCTGTCTCTAGATGGCAGAGTCATACCTCAGACAGACTTACAATCCTAACTAGTATTTCGACAAATGGATTTAAAGGCAGAATATAAACGCATGCTACACTTTTCAAATCAGATTATTATCAGATTACAGTTTTTCTTCAGAATATTTTAATCCTTTCTGATAATAACATAAAATCTCACTGAAAAACTATGCATCATGAACTATTTTAAATAGAGGGTATATATAATTCTTCAAAGGATTTGGTTTATTGGAGAGAAAAATGATTGAAAACAGATTTACCAGAGGCTGTAGCAGAAGGAAGCCCGTAGCCCCCCAAACTGTGACTCAGTAGCTTGGCTTTATCCATGGCCACCATAGAGCCGCCGCCTTGCAGCCCCTGGTACAACAGACTCCTCTGATGATCAGGAGAAACACAAATATTGAAATACAACATTTATAGATACGTTGCTTTTCATAAAAACTGTGACTACAGTCAAAGTGATAAATTAGGGTACACAAAGTAAACAGTGACATTAAATTAGAGTGGGCAGGCAAAGTATCATGTACTGGCCTGTACATTGCCTGTACTTTGCTCAGCATGTGACATATTGTTTCATTTTGACCACAACATAAATGGCACTCACAGACGAGTTGTGGTTTGCTCTTGCAGCGCCCATGACCTGATTAGCAGCCTCTGCCCGCAGGTTTTCACTGTCCAGGGCTCGGTTCACGTTGCTATGGGAGAACACGGAGTAGCCGATGCCTAACCAGAGAAAGAGACCAGCAGGAAGTGAATGAACCCTGAATCCCCCCCGCCCCCGTTTTTAAGGAATCATTTATTAGCTAATGTTTTTTGATCTCCCAAATCACAAATAAGCAAATCGCAACAAAACTCAATGCAACAAAAATGAACTTCTTGATAGAAGTAAAAACCCGCAGAAGATTTTAACAGCTTGACAGTTTGTTTTGAGCTGATGAAGATTACAATGGTGTCATTTGAATTCAAAGTAATTCAGAAACAGTACGAAAGACCTGCAGCTTAAGGTTGATATTATAAAAAAATACATAAAAAAAAGCCGATATGACAGGCAGGTGTGATACATTCTGTGTAGAAAACCACAAAACTGGTTATAGCTGCTCTTACACTGGTGGAGGGGCAGTTTCACAAAACAGGCTCACTGCATGTGTGGAATAGTGTACGAGCACACACACACACACACACACACACACACACACACACACACACACACACACACACACACACACACACACACACACACACACACACTTCCTGTGAGTTCACAGCCAGCTGCACAGAGGCCTGACAGCATACACATAAACTTACCAGCAAGTGCTCAGCGAGAAAATAAAAGAGTGGTGGATGGATGTTTGTGCAAGGGGCTCTGCTTCAAATAAGAGGCCCTACAGAATTTGGCATTCAATGTTTCAAATTGGATTTGTTTAAATTATTATAATTTTTTTTTTGAGTAATATTGTCAATTTGTGAAGCAACAATTTGATGCACATCACTGTGCGGATATTGGTATCTGAAAAAGAATAATTATTCAAGTGTTTTTATGATTGCTCCTGTGTTCACCTGCATGTGGTGACATAAATGACGCGTGTGGGCCTGCTGGGCTCGCGGATCCCGGACGAGAGCTCAGAGCTTTGAACCCGGAGGGCCTGTGAGGACCTGCGCCGGACACCAACGGGTTGGGGAAACCGTTCTCACATCCGGCCGACACGAGGAACTGAGTCTCCGGCGACAGCAGCGAGGGAGGCTGAACGACGAGACATAAAGAATCAGATCAACAAGTGCAACTTTTGAAACTGTCACCACCTGAGCATCGGTGTCGGAAAAAAAAAAAAAAAATCTGTGCATGTGTCTGTGTGTTGAGCGAGCGAAAGCAGAAGTGTGTGTGACTGACACAGAAGCGCTGGCGAGCCACAGAGAGATCCATGCTGTCGCTGCCAGGATATTTGTCTGCTGCAATCTGCACGCTCTCCTCGCTGTCGAGTTCTGAGGTGTCCAGGCCGTGGCCTTTTCTGCGCAGCGTCTGAGCCAGGAGAAGATTGCATGTTGAAACAAGCCAGTGGCAAAACAACGTCATTCCTCGTCCTTCTGTTAATAAGACTCTAGTATGCCTGCAATGATGATACCAGTTTTAGTAAATCCAGATTTTTCCCCCCTCTGTTGCTGTTCTGTTATGAAAACCTTTCCAACATTGTATGTGACCTTTTATCCCTTTGGCTCTCCCATCTCTGTTAGATGTGTGCATGCAACATGCTAAATATATTATTGGCATGCAAAATATTGGCCCCCTTCTAAAACATGTTGAATATAACAGAAACAATTATTGCGTTCCAAATAGTCTCTTTGTGGTGTTAATTTAATAAAAACTGATATATTTTTCAATAAACCTGTTTAAAAGGACTCACTGTACCTCCAATATATCTGTGTTGGTGCGACTCTCATGCGGTTCACTGTACTCGGTGTATTTCAGAAGTACTTTGTCCATGTCAGTGCTGGCGTACTGGAACAGACGGTTGGTACTGTTGAAGATGATGAGAGCGATCTCGCAGTCGCAGAGCACGCTCAGCTCGTACGCTTTCTTCATCAGACCGAACTTACGCTTGGTGAAGGTCACCTACCACAGTGAAGGGAGAGAAAATTGTGCATAAATGCGATAAATTATATTCTTCACATGGTTTTGACCAGTTAAAAAACACATTATTAATGTTGCATAAGAAACCCTGCAAAGTCTTTCTGGGACTGTTTCTCTCAAATTCACACATAGTTTATAAACTCTAGCAGGCTCTGCAACCTACGACTCCAGGGCCACAGTCTTTGGCGCCTTCACGCTTGCTCTTATAAAACCAAACAATAAATGCGTTTAATTATACTGGAAATACAAAAAGGAGGTTTTAATCAGTTCTTCAGCATATTTTGAAAACCATAGACTATCAACAACAGAGGGACACCAATAGTACAATGCTTTTATTATTAATTAACTCAGATGGCCTCATTCTATATATATATATTTGTGAATGTTAGATGATATAAAACCTGAAAATGGAAATACAGTTTCATTTAATTAAAGGGTTTTAAAATAAACCATTTGATTTAGTTCATAAATGTAATATCTAGACAGTTTTTTTATTACAGAAGCAAGGTCAAAAGTGGCTCTTTGAATTAAAAAAGGTTGCTGAGTTTATATTGACTGTAATGGCAACTTCCACAAAGCAACTCTTTTATTTTCTCTGATAGAGTAGACATTACAATCTGTAAAAGGTGTATATCCTCAGACATGTCAGATACTGAGATAAAAAAACAAACAAACAAACAAAAAAACAACTAATTAAACAACAGCGTTGAGAGTTGAATGTTACACAAGCGTTGTACATCAACATTCTCCGATTGTGACCTCAGTCTTAAATGTCTTTAAAAAAAAAAAAAGAAAAGAAAGAAAATCTAATTCAGTGCTTAAGATACAATTAATTGCTTCTAAAATTCATCTTTTCTTTATCCTTAAACTTTTTTTTCTGATTTTATGTTGTAATGTTGAGGTGCTTCCTTCATTTTCTTAACCCTCTACAATTTATCTAATTTTGTACACGGCAAGAAAAGCTCCGTATTTGACAGCACGACCTAGATCTGGTTAGATTCATACCACTGCATCATAAAAGCAGTTGCCTACATTCAGTAAACTCTGTCGTACAGACAAACTGGGATGGGTATAGGGCCACTCACTGATGCATGCCGTAAAAACAACAGTTTGCACCGTTTCTGTGTCTAGCTAAGATTTAGGTAATAGTTTCAAAAGCCGATTACTCATGTAAGTTTAAATGTAAGTTTGAGCAAAGTGCAATCTGCTAAATAAATTCATAAAATGCACTTTTTGAACTTTAATTAAAAGCTCAAAAATATCTGAATTACATTGCATTCGATAAAGTTGTTTTGCGCGTGCAAAAAACTTCTTTCTTCATGTCAGCATTGCTGCAACCTAACACTGAAATCTAATGAATGTGGACAATAATAATGCACCAAAACCTATGTGAGCAACAGTTGATGTCTTTTGGCTCTGAGCTTTTCATACTCATGTTGTCGTCTCTGATGCATTTCTCAAAATCCCACCTGAAAACTCAAGGTAAGCTCTTAATTTGATCTGAGTTCCTATCATATATGTTATCTTTTTTTTGTGCCGTTTTCTAGGCTATTATTTTCCTCTATCTTAATTCATGTTTTAAACTTCACTGCTTGCTTTATTTGCCTTCGAAAAAACTTTGGTCAGCTTTATTTAAAAAAAATCTGCTCTACAGATAAAATTGACTTTCATTGTTAAAACCAAAACTAAATAAAAAAAAATCTGTTTCTTATCAAGCATCTTTTAGCAAAAGATATGATATTGAAATAAAAGTGCAGAAATAATCTAACAGTTCAATTTCCTTTAGGCGTACGCTCACCTGTCTGTTCCTCTGGTCGAGAATGCGAGATATTTGGATTTTCTTTCTCCCCATGTTTTCTTGCAAGACTCTTTACCTGTAAACACCATATATATATTACTGGCCTTGAAACCCTTTCTTTTTTTACATGACACATTATAGCTGCAAATTTGCCTGGCTTAAACCAAAAGCCTTCCCACACCATGATGATAGTCGTTACCATCTAACCGGTTACTGGTTGTTGCAAACTGGAAATTGCACCTTTTATGGATGTCTTTCATCAACTGCCTTTTTCTTGCCACAAACAAAAGCCAGGTATGCTGTATGGTTGTCCTGCCAACAAAGTCTTCCCCCTGAGCTTTTTGTACTGTATTGTTCTCTCTGAGATCCTCACACGCCTGCGTTCACATAAACAATAAAATGAAACACAGGCAGATTATATTTATTAAACAAGCGACTCCTGAAAGAAAATGCAAACAATGTAATTTATTTTTGGAAGTAAAGGAACCTAAACACAAAGAAATGTCACACTTTTTTACAAATTTCATGAATATGAGAAAATATGCGTATGCGTGAGAGCACATATTTAAGTCCAACTCTAATTAATTATCAGAGTTGGAATTGAAGTTTAAACTTTAGTTTAAACAAAAAAATATAAACTTTCTTATTATTTTACAGAATTAAAAACCCACAATGTTTAAAAACGAACAAACACAAAATAAAAGCCTCTCACATCCGTATATTCTTGATGAGAAAATGTTCTCCGTTTGGTTTAAGTGACTCAGGTTCCTTCCTCTCAGTTCACGGGGGGGGGGGG
>JAVLVB010000724.1:2487581-2506276 GCA_032876305.1 Orestias chungarensis
TATATATATATATATATATATATATATATATATATATATATATATATATATATATATATATATATATATATATATATATATATATATATATATATATATATATCTCCCCATGGGGACAAGTGCTGTTTTAAAGTTAGGGGTTAGATGTATGACTATGGTTTGAATTGAGTTAGTTAGTTTTAGGGTTAGCCAATACGAATTCATGATAAATAAATGGCAGTCAATGGAAAGACCCTGCAAGGATATCACAACACAACATGGCTAAGCTTTCAATTTATTATTTAAAAAATAAATTATAATAATAATAAACTTATTACGGTAGGGCCCCAGGGACCATAATCCGTCCCTGGTTAGTAATCTAAGTTTGATTTATATTGACAGTTTATTATTGTATTTACTATTATTTTTATTTTTTTAATTATCATTATGTTTTGAATTCCCCCTTTAATTGAAGGTGAATGAATAGTGACAACGAATCATTGTTAAAAATAACAATAAAAAACATTGTATTTAAGAACAGGAAATCTTGCTTTCCATCATCAAAGCCTGCAACTCATTTAATAACCAGTTTGTCTGAAGTGATCGGTCAGTTTAAGTTTGGGTATGAAAGCATCATTATTGTGTGTTATTGTCATCAACATTTGTGTTAAACTGTGTTCTTCATTGTTTCGTGTGTTGGAGACGCAGAGTCATTGTTTCCGACCGTGCGGGAGGAGAGGGAAAAAAAGTCCATTGTCGGAGTGAGCTTTTTAATCTGGGGATTTAAAGTCCATCACATGTTCAGGAGGGAACAGCGGGGCTCCGACTGAGACCAACACCGAGGAGGAGCAGCTCTCCTCCGGACGGGACGCTCCGGGGAAACATGGCGCTCCGGTTCTGCCAGAGGTCTTTAGTCCTCCAGTGTTTTGTGGGGCTCCTTGCGGCCATCATGACCGTCCTGTCGGTGGCTTTGATCTCCCAGCTGCGGTCCCACCAGGCGGACGGCTTCGCCGCCGCCTCCGCGTCGCTCCTCCCGGCTCACGTCCGGCCCGTCCTGCCGCCGCTCTGCTCGGTCCTCTCGGCGCTGTCCGTGACCCTCAACTTGAGCTGCGTGGTCGTGTCTCTCCTCCATGGTTACATTTCCACGGAGCTCTGCGAAGGGGAGCCGAACCCGGAGAGGTATTTTTTCCAGCAGCAGCTGCTGTGTCACAGGTTTAAACTCGCAACTAATTACATGATTATTAACACCTGCTGAAGGATATTTATAAAAGTTTGAACACGGATGCGGTTTGCCAGGTTGAAACAATATTACAAAGGTCAATAGTTGCTTATTTTATTTTTTTTAAACACAAAACTGTGAAAGAGTTGCATACATTACTAAAGTTGCTTTGAACCACCAGGGAACTTAATAGGTCTCTTTGTTTATAGTAACCTGTGGGATTTTTACATTGGGAAAGTTCTAGTGACCATGCAGGGAACCTTTAGGGAACAATCGCACAAGCTGTCCAAAGTTTCCATTAGGAAAGCTGCAGACAACCTTAAGGGTTAAAAGGCAGTTTGCACTAAAGTTTAGGAAACCCGAGCAGAATTCAGACGAGCCCTGGAAATATGTGGACACTGATCTTCAGAGAACAAAAGGTTACCAGTTCTGAACATTGAGGGATCTTCACAGAACAAAAGGTTACCAGTTCTGAACATTGAGGGATACCCTTTAAGGAACATTAGTGGTGATTTTAGGCAAGTTACAAGAATAGGTTTCTGTGTTATTCATGAAAGAAAAGCACTGACCTTTCCTATATTCTCATTGTGAGATATTTAATGTTTTCTAATACAAATATACATTGAAGGGCAGTAAGGTAAGTTGTTCCTGGAATGCTAGTCGAGCATGCTAGTCCTGTTTTCATGACATTCTGATTTGTTAACATTCCCTAGAAGTTATTTAAGGGCGATTTTTTTAAAAATTGCTGATAACCTGGAGGTAACCATTGAGGAACGTTACCAAAGGGAACGAAACAATTAAAGATTTCAGTCAAGGAATCTATAGAAACTCACCGACCTTTCAGATACATCCTCCAAAAGCATCCCTAATGGTAAATAAAGCCGTTAAGAATGAACCATATGAATGTTCTTCCAGTATGACCCATTCTTTACCTTCTGGAAAAATATTAACTGGAGTGTTTCAGTAAGCGAAGTCTAAGCTGAGATGTTTAGGTTTTTTGCTTATTTCCTATAATGTTCTCTAAACGTTACCTGTGAAAGTTGTAAAATAACTAAAGAGAATATTCCATGATGTAGAAATATGTACCTTTTATGGAGTTCCTCTTAAAAGGTTCTCAGAAGCTTAGACACCATTAACTTCTAGACAACCTTTTTGAGGTTGAGTTAACACTGGGAAACATTCCCTGATGGCCCTAAGATTATTGCGAGCTGGGATAAAATCCTGGTTTGGTATTTTACGTTAATCTTAATAAAAGCAGTTCTTCCAACAATTTTATATATTTTTAGCCACTTTTCCCATAATTTAACACATGTTGAATTGTGAAAAATTTATTTACCAACAAATATTCTAGCAATTTTTCCATTAATGTACTTTTTTTTCTGCTTAGCGCATACTACACGCTTAGGTTTAGTCCAAACCTTTGAAAGTCTTGAATATAAAATCGGCCACAGAAGGGTTAGAGATTACTAGAAAACGCCACCGTAAACTGGAATTTAACACGTACTTTAATTTTAATTTTAAGAACAGAAAGTATTTCCGAGGCTCTGCTTCACATCCTACATTGGTTCCTTATTTCCGTTCAAAACACTGTTGCTATAGGTGAAAAAAAAAGAAAAAGCTGTATGCATGTGTTTCTCCTCGTGCCCACACAATCTTCTTTCGTTACTAATGCTACAAACCACAGCCTTGTACTGGATACTAAATTTAACCATTTGGTTTTTGTGTAAAGAAAACATGGTTGCAGAAGTATAAAAAATAAGAAGGGGGGGCTAGCTTATGTGTCAGAGAGTAAATGCCTCCACTGCAATGAATTGGGTCAACCCAACCCCCCCACCGCAACAATTAAGAATCCCATCTAAACAATAGCCTTCCTCTTATTATGCGCCCGGCACAAGGCCTCTAGCTGGCTCTTTCCCACGTCGGTATACTAATTCAACACCAAAGCATGGGACCTCCCTGCTGAAAGAAGGGGGCAACCAAGATAAAGGGGGATTAAAACTGGTGTCACAATATGCCTAAAGGAAATAAAGCCAAACACCTAATAATCCCATCTTTACAATTGACAAACTTTCCTAGGAAAACAAACACATTTGTTTGCAGTTTTATTATCCAGTAAACTCATTTAAAAAGTGAAGCATCAACATTAAAGTGCAAACGTTTGTGCTGAAATGAGATCTCTTTCAACAGAGCAGACTGGTTCCTACTGGACAGCAGAGCTGTGCGGCATGTGGTTATTGGACTATTCTGCCTGGGGGTGTCTGTTTATTTGGCAGGTAAGAACAAGAGACAGAAAACAAAAATAACAAAATGTTCACACTTTTTTTTTTTTTACTTACCAGTTTTAACTGCTCAAGCATGTATTCTTAAGTTTGACACATCTGATACTTCATAGACATCTATATGTAACTAAAAACACATACAAAGAATTCATAGCTATTTTTTTTTTAATTACAATTGGATTTTCTGGAGCAGAGGCGAACGTGCTCCTGCTGCTTTTTCTCTAATCCAGCAGTTCGGTTTCAGAGAACAATGGATTCTTTGAGTGGCCATGATATAAGTGTTTCTAATGCTGAACCTGGCAGTGCTGGTGCACCCTGCTCCAAAGAGTGGCTTGCACAGATGGGTGGTAGTGGACGTTTCGCTTTAGCTTTATTGTGATGGTTTGTTGTCTCCCTTGACCCCTCTTCAGCTGCAGTCAAATGGTAGACGTGCATGGGAATGTCGAGGCAAACTCGGGAAGTTGCGTTACATCCCCGAGCTGTGCCTTTCTCCCCCTTCCTTTAGCATTCCTGGGTCCATGGTCCTTTTTCTGTAGGCAAAAAGGATACGAATGAGAAAAGCTGTCAGCATCTGTTGTACAGTTTTCAGGCTTTGTAATGACTGTCATTTGCCTGTAGTGTAATAAAATACTTTCTTCACAAGTAAATCGTCGAATTTCCTAATAACCTTCTCCTCTTTTTTTGGCAGCAATGTCCATTTTCATGCTCCTGACATTCGAGATGGAGACAGGCATCGCCAGCGCCTGCATACTCTCCTCTGGGATCCTGATCCTGCTGGTGGCGGTGATACATTCCCTGGTCATGGCTTCCCGAAGCGCCCGGCACTATAAGAGCAACCTAGCCGGCAGCCTCTTTCAAAACGACCACGGGAGCAGCACCACGCCCATCTCACGGCCCTGCGAGCTAAGAGTCGGCGTGGACAAACCCCGGATTCACCGCAGTCAGTCTCACATCCAGCATCCGATCTCGTACCCACCATGTGGCAGCGTCAGGCAGAGAGAGCTGTATCAGCAGCAGTACTCTCCCACAGAGGACTCTCAAAACCACCTCAGTGATAAAGATGGATACAGCGGAGGTGGGAGCAGCCCTCGCATGCACCGGACCTTGTCTACTGAATCTGGCTTACTACAGACACAGGTGAAACCCTGGAATGGGGTCAACAACGAGATGAGGAGCGTTTTAGCCCGCAAATCTGGGATTTCAGCAAAAGATTCAACCCTTGTGTGAGCCCAGGTTCTTTGAGGACTTATGAATAAGTAGAGGACTTATATTTGACTGCAGATATGTGGAACATGTGAAAACCGAACCCAGACGTATGCTTAGTTAAAATGCTCAGATAAGAATATACAGCTAACATAATTCATATGTTTGCAAACACAGGCATTGACTTGTCTTAGATTCTTACTCTATAGTAACCCAATTTTACATTATCAAGTAATTTTCAAATTATTATTTTTTTTTTCATGATCAAATTGTTTTAATATAAAAAACAGAAAAACAAGCGGTTACAGGGTTGGAGTCACGAACCTACATGGGCGGCAAATCATCAAGTGGGGGACTTGAGATTCTTCTATAGTTGACATGGTAGTACAGTTAAGCCCAAATTCATTCATACTTGTGGCAAAAATAGATTTAAAGTCATCTTTGAATTTGACCAAATTCAAAGCAGATGTACTGGATTTTGTTAAATAATATTGTGATTAAACTAGTGAATTCCATGTTTTTTTTTTCCAGTTGAATGCTATTACATATAAAATGCATACTCTTTTTACATGTTTTCATTACAGAGATGCCAATAAAACATTTATATAACTAAAATTTGGGCCCACAAATCCACCACTTACATTATTGACAAGAAAATGTTAATTCTGACGACCTCTTATCTATATCATATATTCTTTGGTATTTTGATAAAGAAATAGGCACAAATTGATAGAAATATTGCTAATTTTTTAATCAGTAGATGTCAAAATAATGTTTTTATTGGACAGAATAAAAAAAAAATGTATGTTGTGCTTTTTATAGAATACGAATATGAAGCTGATGATTACTCTTGCTAAGCGCTTACTTATCCAGCCAGACTGACATGCTGCTTGTGAATCACAACTGCAAACATTTATATTTTTTGTGGCACTACGTTGATTTCCAAACCATGACTAGTAATGTTTTCCATGTACATATTTAATGTAAATATTTTTAATGAGCTTGTGTTTTTTTTCTAAGACAGAAGAAACGGAGAGAAATAATAATTCAGCCAGCTGACCAGTAAAGTAACAGAATTCAAATGATAAAAAAATCATGATCGAGGAAACTTTTAAACCTTGTTGGTAACCAGTCAATGCCTAAAATGAGTTTACATATAAATTTATATACCAACCAGGTATTTGGCTGGGACATCGGCTGACAGCATTATAATACTAAATATACATTATTTCACTGTATAAGTGGTTTTATGTCAGAAATGTGGGCATGATGTGTGAATATATATTTTTCTGATGTATACATTAAACTCTAGGAGAAAAAAAAACAGTTTACCTAAAAATAAATGTCATTGATAAATTCTAAGAATGCTTATAAAAATTTGTGATTTTATGATTATATTCAAAACCAAGAGACCGTGTTTATTTTGTAGATATATCATATCTACATGAACTACTAACCTTGGACACAATTTCCAATGTTCACGAGGAAGCAGATGAGTTTTGTGGAGCAGGTAGAGGACTAGGAGATGAAGTCACGTGATTTTGTCTGCATGCAGGCGTTAATGGGACAAAAAATAAATAAATAAAACAAACAAGAAAAACAAAAAATGACTGAAGCTTTTTTCCAAATAAGGATATTTAAAATAAGGTATATAGAACAAATAGTCAGGAAAAAAAAATGTATGGTGCAAATGAAAAAACAGGAAAGCCCGTATATGCAAACTCTTTACAGTTTTTTACAGTCATTTTAGATTAGAAAAGGTCACAGTAAAAAAAGGAAAAGAAAAGACCCGGGTTAAATGAAGTCATATGAAAAATGCCAATCGTTTTGACAGGAAAAATCTCAACCATACTTTATAGTCATTTGAAAGAAACTCAAAAGTTCTCGCTTTTTACATTTGGAAGTGTTTGGATTTCTGGTAGCTAACAAAAAATAATAATTTTATTCTTCAGACACACATATGTGTGTTCAACCTGAGGAAATAGCCGACCTTCTACCCCTCATGGTGTTAACCTCCCTTGTCTTCTTTTACTTCAGAAATTGTGGATTTAAAGGTATGTTTTGGGTCAAGGTCATGTAGAAGAGTCTATTTCATTTGGTAGAAGTTATGTTGCATTCTATGACACCGAGCTGATGAGCTGAGTAGGTCCTGCTTCAACAAAGCAAGAACAAGTTTGCTTACTTACCTTCAAAAATAGGGTTGCTTGCTTCAGTCACAATATAATTTTGATAGGATTTGAGAATGCGGGTAAAGTTGATTGATTTAAAGGGTAGAGACACTACATTGACAAGAGAGGAGGGCGAGTAATGTGGGTGAGTAAGATTTTGACTGGAAAAAATTATGCTACTGAATCTGGAGACTAGAGTCAATAGTCTGACATATTGCATAACATGTACACAGAAATATTCACTGTTTATGGTCTTTGAAAAGAAGTGTGTGAAAGCCATCTTTGAAGTTCAGAGGCGGTAGTTTGTGTAGTTTGAACGTTTGAAGTGATTACAGATACAATACCTTCGCAAAATACAAAATAAAGGTATTATGATGATTTTCAACCAGATGTGTCATCAATGTGCTTCAGTCGATGATTGTGCCCTTACAAAATTTAAAACGAGATAATAATATATGTGATGCTTCTCCATATAGTGTCTAGAGGATTAAATTAACATTGATCGATACTTTTGTTACTGCTCCTCATGCTTAACCGAATGACTGAAAGGAGCCCAGGCATAATGGCTAAAATAAAAGCCCGGATCATCGCCCCAGTACTACTCTGGCTGAAGTTGCACCAATTGAAAAACATGTTTTTACAGGGCACTTTACAAGACCAAAAGTCTTAATCTAAGTATAGATTCATTTAAAATAATCATAGTTACCAAATGTTGGCTTAAGATCAGTTATTCTAATTAATTTGAAAAGTTTTTAATGTAAGGAAAATGTTTTGTTCAGATGGGACAAGAAATGTAATCCCTGCTGCTTTTGTTAAATTATATATTTTTTTAAATCTCCGGCAGATCATTCAAATCAGATCGTATTTGTTTAGTCTTTTTTCCCAAGGTACTCAGATGAAGTGCATACTAAGGTCTTTACATTATGAAGTGAGCTTTACAAAGCCTCCATCTGTGAGCTTTGAAAAGGTTTGTACCTGCGTCCATGGAAGTTACTAATCTGTTCCTTCATGGTAATGGCTTGTCGTAGAAGGCTGTCAATGTTCTTGAAATAGACACTGCTGTTTGTCATACTTTTCACAGCACTGCAAGGAAAATAAATAAATAAATAAAAAAACTTTAATGAAAAACAGCAGATGGGGTTCTGCATAACTTAAACCTTTTTCATTCCCACCTGCATGCATACTCCACAGTATAGATGGCTCCCTGACTCTGTTCTTCCCAACTCTGCATGTCTGTCTGCAAAAGAAAGTAAGAAAGATGAAATCAACTAAAGTAGACATTTACATGTAGAGTTTGTAAAATCAAAGTGTTAACAAAGCATCTGTGGTTAAGCATGTTTTCTTCTCAGAAATATTGAAATCATCTTTTTGTGAAGAGAAGGGACTTTTCCCTGTCTGCGTGTTCCCTTGAACTCAGACTCAAGTTATTTTTAACCACTGACTATTAGACTGAGACAATGGAGTGAAAAAAATGACATTTTTAAAAATGAGAACCCTGACAAATTTGAGTACTTTACAATCCATCCTTAAGAGGCATTTTATATTATTATTGTGCGTTTCAAAATGAAAAATTCCCATATTCCTGTTGCTGATGAAAAGCGGTAAACAACAAGGATGACATCACCCAAATTAAAACATGCTTCCCCCAAAACAGCCACTAATCTGTTTGATGCCTCTTGCTATCCTCTGTGGCTGTCTGTTAACACAGCTAAGCACACTAAAAGAGATACAACAATGTGTTTGTACAACAAAGCTACTCTGGCAAAGGAGATTCACGCAAGAACTGGCAATAACAATGTTAAAACTGTTGTTTTGCTGGTGCACCACACCTTTAACTTAGCTAATACTTAGCTGCTATCATAACATTCTCTTAAACATAAAGGATTACTTTAAAAAAAACAGCAAAGCAATAGGGGTGAAAAAAAAAAGAAAAGTGAAATATATGCAGATTTTTACTGCACCCTGGATATTTAAAGACGAGTCATTTGACCTCACTGACAAGTAAAAATACCGTTAACCAACTGGGTTTTGGTAGCGGACTATGTCGAAATAATACACAAAAATGTCCCTACATTCCTATTGTTTAGAGTGATTTTAAACACGCAGAAGGAAGGGCTGGAGTAAAAGAATTAGTCAGGACTGTAAAGTAACACCTCACTGCCAGTTCCGCACCTTCATTGTTGGCCAAAAGAAGGCCATTGCTCAAATCCGGCCTTCTTTTGGAAATATTTTACACAGACAGATACTGTGTAAAAACTACATAAAAAAGTTCCTTTCACAGCTAAAGCTGGCATGCTGTCAGCAAGCCTGACTAATTAGATGGCAAAAATAAACTCCTGACGCTCTCAGTGTTACTCTGTAAAAAGCAAAGTGGCAAAAAGGGACAATCTGCACTGAAAACTACCACCACAGGTAGTGGATGTTTATTTTATATTATTCTGACAGTGATGCAAATAACTAGGGGTGGGCATGTATTGTTAATATCCAAAAGAAAACACAAAAATTAGATAAATCCTTCCAGAGGAGGGCAATCTCAGTTCCAGAGGGTCTTTGTCCTGCAGATATTAGATACGCCCCTGCATGTGCAGACTTATGACAAGCGAGCTCAAGTGGAGGGAAATATATAAAAAACACAGGAGTCCTGTACTGGAGGGCAAGTGAGCCCTGCCATGGTTTATACAGGGTCAATGTTGTACAACCAAGAGTAAAAGAAGAAACCAAAAACAAACAAAAACAACAGAATAAATGAAAATGTTAACTTTTATTGAGTTATTGCTTTATTTCTGATCAATACTTTACACTGGTGCAAAAAACTATATACGACTTAGCTAAACTACTCCATTAACTAATAGCAAAGCACCACAAGCCTTAAGACTTTATTGGTAAGGTTAGAGGTCAATCTTTGTAAACAAGTCCTAGAATCTGATAACTGGAAACCACATATTATTGTTCCCTGAGAGTGCAAAGTGTTTTTTTTTTCCTTACGTATTTAAGTGACGGACAGATGTATGGTGTGACATTTAGGTGCAGGAGGAATACCTTGTGTTGCACCAGCTCAGGCAGGGACCTCCTCACGTGCTCCTGCAGCCTGTAGAGAGCCACGGACGGCTCGTTAGCCAGGACATACATACTCTCTGTGAACTTGTCACTCACTGTGGAGCCAAAGCAGACCAGACACAGCGTCTGAATGCGTGATCCGTGTGGTTAAAGACACAAACGCATAACCAACGACGTAGCTTGAGCTAAAGTCTTCTATGAAGGCTGCCGACTTTAAAACGCATTTGAAACCCAGTTTGTATCTACAGGTTTACCTCTTCTGACTTTTAGTTGCATTTCTTGGTCCTCCATGACGAAGGCCGGTAGTTTCTGCCGTCAGAAGTCAACAGCGAGGGGAACAAACGTACAGTCGCTTCCTGCTTCCGTATTATTGTCCACCCGTGCAACGCGTTCCAGATTCCGGGTAGAAACACGAAACTCTGACAAACGTTTTTTCTTCCCTTTGCGAATATAGCGAGGGATGCGTCGACCCTCTAAAATATATATATATTAAATATATGTTTATTTTGACTCAACTTTCACACAAGATTAATATTAACTTGCGAAAAAGCGGAACAAAGTAATACGTGTACTTTTTTTAAAGTGTCCGGGAAACCAGCCGGTGTTCCAGCTGAAATGATTTACTTTCTGTTTTCCCGGTAGGAAGTGCGTCTGTGACTGAGGCTGGATGAGGTGGGGGTTGTTTTTGTTTTTTCTTGTTTTTTTAAAACTTTTTTCGTTGTCTTACCTCTCCATTTTTTTGTGTACCCACCTGAACTGGTATCGTTTTGTTTCGTGTAGTTATGATGGAGAGCAGAGATGAGGAAGAGGCAGCAAACGGCCATCACGTCCAGACCTCTGCTCAATGCTCCTCCAGCTCAACACGTGGGAATCCAACCGGTACAGTATCCCTGAAACCCTCACATCCCTGACAACTGAGATCATCTGACTGTGACGGTCTTAGATTGGCGGGTCCGTGAACGCATCGTGTCCACTGCTAACATGGATGTGGTTTCCTCTGATTGACCTCCAGAGGTCACGGATGTGGAGGAAGAGGACATCTTTAAGCATTCCACCACTTTGACCAACAAGCAGCGTGGGAATGAAGTCACAGTGAGGCCAGCAACATTGGACTGTAAGTGAATAAAGCCTTAAGAACCTTTTTTGGTTGTGTTTACAGTCAACATGGGCTCAAATGTCCATAATCCCAGCCACTCGTACAGCAGCAGTGCTTTAAAAAAAAAAGGGGATTTAATAGAAAAGTTCAATTCATTTTAAGGTTTTTGTCAATCCTAAACTCAAGATCAGCTGAAGAAAAACCCAGAAATGTAAATGATCATATGCCAGAGGTTTGATGATATTATGGGTGTGCATCATCGTATTGTTTCTCTCTGTAAGTTTCTTGTCGCGATAACATCTGTGATTTATCGTCACAATGACAAATTGAGATTAGTGATGTTTGTAAACTCGTAAAACTTGCAAAGTTGTCATTTTGACTTTTTTACCACTGTTTGTTCGATTAGAGTGATGATACATAAAGACAAAAGTATGATTTAATGCAGTTTCTGTGTGCAATTTAATGAAAGCAACAGACTTCTCTATGTGACTGGTGTCTTAAACCTATTTTAAGTTGGAATGTTTTTTTATGGAGGAGAGTTTTTAAAAAAATTTTTTTATTTGTAATTACTTAATCGTTATTCCAGTAGTAACACACGATATTGTGATACAATTTCTATCCATATCGCCCTCCCTAGTTGATATATTGCATATTCTATCGTTTTAATCCTGTGTTGGTTACAACAAATCTGCAGCGTACCAAGTACATGTTTTATACTATTACATACGGTAAGTTAAATGTCTTGTGTTTAAATTTTTTATTTTGTAATGAATCCCATCAGCTTTGTCAATACATCAGTTGGCAGCTCAGGGCGATGTTTTACAAGTGGCTGCACATCTAAGTAAAGGTAAGAAATCCTGTCCTGTTTGTTTTAAGTATTTAATGAGTCTACATCTTGTTTTTGCTGTTGGGAGTTTATTATGCTCTTCCCTGCAGACAGTTCACTGCTCAGCGGACAGGATGAGCGAGGATTTACACCCCTCATGTGGGCTGCTGCGTTTGGAGAAAAAGCAATGGTGGACTTTCTCTTAGAAAAGGTTTTGAAAAACACGCACACAATAAATGGAACCCCCCCCCCCCCAGTGTAAGTTTCAATGAAGCGAATATTTCATATAAATTTATTTTAAAGGGTGCAGATCCCAATACGACTGCAAGGGAGCGAGAGAGTGCCCTTACTCTTTCCAGCTCCGGGGGTTACGTGGACATTGTTGAGTCTCTACTCAAACATGGCGTGGACATTGACACTTACGACTGGGTACGGTTGACATTTCATTCCTCACTAAAAATATGTCAGCCAAAGAAGTAAAAATGTCTGCAATTATAACCACGGACTGCTGTGTTTGTTGTTTATCCTCAGAATGGTGGAACTCCTCTTCTTTATGCTGTACGAGGGAACCACATCAAATGTGTAGAAGCTCTGCTCGGTATGTTACATGTCTCTTTATTTATGTTTATGCAAATAAAATAAATCTCCAACTCTTGTGAAAAAAAGGGTTTGTTTTAACTGTGGTGCTCTCTTACAGCCAAAGGAGCAGATATGACCATTGAGTCAGACTCAGGCTACAGTCCGATGGCCTTAGCTGTTGCACTTGGACACAAAAAAAGTACGTACTCGAACGCTCCAGCTGATGTACAACACACCAAGTAATCAAATCTGTTCTGATTCTGAAATTTTATTAGGATTTTATACTTTAAACCAATACAACGAAATAATGAACTACTAGGAAAAGGAGAAACTGTTAAACATATATATGTAAACTTGAACTTTGGCCGATTCTTTTCAAAACTACTTTAGCTCAATGAGTTTGGATCTGAGAAGAGGTTTTTTTTTCTTCTGTTTTGCCATGCACCATATCTTAATTTAGGTCCGTACTGATTGGTCTGTTCTGATACGTGAATATGCTTTGATCACAATGGTTCTCACAGATGTTTTAACTGGCTCCAACTTAGCAAATACAGGAGTTTTTCAAGTCCCAATCTTTTTACAGACTTGTTTTTAAACACTACCTATACAGGAAGTAGATGTTTTTCAGATGTTTGCCACTGCATGGCTGGTGGATGAATAAATACATTAATATTTAAGATTCATTCGACCGTCGAAATTTCCAAGTGGATATTAACTTAGGGATAGCTGAATTTTAAACTTGGAAAGAAAACAGGTTTTCGTTGACCTCATTCTCACATCCAGGTAAATTTAGCACCAGATAAGAAGCTTTTAGTGCTTATTCCTGATTTCCTGTAAAGCTCCACACCAGTTTTCTTGCAAAACATGAATGTTTTAAGGCAGCTAGGGAACCAAAAATAGTACTTGTACAACAGTTAAAGAATCATGGATCAAACTGTAACTTCCATTATCTTTTGTACCATGGTGCTGCTGGAATGTGAACCTTTGCCCCAAACCTTTTGCTGAGTCTAAGAGCTTTTATTCCAAGATTGTATTTATGTCCATTCATGTTCCCATCAAGTCTGAGCAGCTCCTCTGTCCTTGCGGAAGGAAAAGCATCCCCACAGCAAAATTGCTTGCAACATGCTTTACCAGAGGAATGGTGCAGTCAGGGAGATGCAAAGGGCTAGATTTCCACATTTTTCATGTAGGTGAAAAAAAGTAACATTCCTCATTCTGATTGTTAGCTTTTACTAGCTTATTACTAAAGGTGACACTATTTTAAACCAATTTAAATATGTGCATTTGTGTTTTAGTTTGGATGATTGTTTTTAATGTTAAATGTTTTTTTTAAGATCATCAAAGAAATAACTGTAAAATGCTGTTTACCCACTTCTGGTTATCTTTGCTTGCTTGAAATTTTATTTAGGGTATTAAATTTAAATGGGCTGAATACATACACAAACCACATCTTCAGGTAAAAAAAAACAACAACACTCTGTTATCACTACTTTTTGTTCATTTCTTGCATAAAATCCCAATAAATTAATGATTATAGTTCTAAATTAACAAACTGTGTAAAAGTCCATTGATTAAATGACGGAAACTGAACATAGTAATACTAATAATAATGGTATTGCAGATACAATAAAAAATGGTAAAAAAAAAAAAAAATCTGATACAGATTATCGATTTATAAAAGCTGTTGTGTATAATAATCTGTAAACATTTTTCTCTTTTAGTTCAGAAAGTGTTGGAGGACCACATCCTGAAACTCTACAAGCCGCCAACATGACAGCAATTACAACCCAGAGAAAGATTAGACAGACAACGCTTCGCTCAAATCCATCCAAGATCGAGAAATGGGGAACACCATGACGAAAATATTTGAACATGAACGGATTTATTAATGCAGTTAAAACATTTTCGACCCTTGATCCCTGCCATGAATTATAGTGTAAAAAGTATTTCGAAAGAATAAACGTTAATTATTTTGACAAAAAAAAGCTTTAATAAAATGTTATTTTTCGAGAAGGTGGTTGTTTATTTAAAAAAGGGCATGATACGCATTTCTAAACACGGCAAATGTCTTACATGTTACAAGGTTTACATTTTACCCTGCGACCATCAACATTTCCAATGTGTGCATTTTTTTCTTTTTTGTCTTAATTTTTCTGACATGAAGTGAAACTTCCAGACATCTAAATGCAGCCATACCAAAAAAGGCCAAAATTGCATCAGTTCACAAGGTGGCACTACATGACATGTTTTTCAAGTGTCATCACACCACACTGTACTTTGGGCATGGGTCACTTCCTCTCTCATGAGAGCGTAAAAACATGGTCAGGAGGTTTTTTCCCCCGAAACGTCCAAGGAGTAAACAATGATTCTCCCAAAAAAGTCAGCGCTGTTCTCGAACCTTATTTTTACTTGGTCCACGGTGGGGGCCTCCTGTATGGGAAAGCTGTGGGTGTGGAGTTAAGAACAAGATAAGGTTGGCAAAAATGAGCAGCATGGTCAGAAAAATATTCTCCAACTTTTTGCCGTTATGTTTTGGTCTGAAGAATAACTGCGTAAAACGGTTTTGTTTTCTATTTGGCATCAACAACTAGGTTCAGAAATGGCAAATAACCACTGCAGGTGTTATTCTTAAAAAGAATCAGTGTTCGATAATGGCTTTAAACCATCGTTTTACATGTGCTACTCATCTAAGCACCTCAAACCGAAACTCCTCCCAAATAAGTTAATCACACAGATTCACGACCTACAAGAAGATTTTAAACAATGCAGATGAGCCAAAAGTCTAAATTAAAGCAACCTAGGTTTACTGAACCCCTCAGCAGGCTAATTTCTCCTCCATGCCTATAACAGTTATGGCAGAAATTCATGCATAAAAAAAAGCCCTGACAGTCCGAGGTACAAATACTGATTTATTTTGTTTAACATTTACATTTATTTAGAGTGTGTGAGATCACCCTGTACCTCGTGGATTACCTCCAGTTACTCTGGCTTCCTTGCACAAACCAATACATGACTATTAAGGTAATTACATTGTAAAGTGTACCTAGGAGTGTGTGGGCAAGGCGTTCTCCATGTCGCCCGATGACCACTGGAGATAGGCACCGCCCCCTATGCAAGATTAAGTGGATTTAGTCAATGGATTGATGTTTGAAATATACTGTGTGTATTAAATGTTTAGAACATATGAGCTCCATTTTTGTAGGTGAAATAGTAACTGAATTAAACTACATGAGATTTAATTTTTAAAACAAAACTTGTGATCAAGCAATAACTTAATAATGTAGTGTTAGTGTAGTGTCTATGTAAATGTTTAAACGACGAGGGAGGATATCTGTAGACAGTTATTGTCCTCTGGGTAAAAGTGGCCCAACCCAAAGAAGTCTCCGTCTCTGAAGCGACCTGCAGAAAACACAAACATAAGAATAGTTTGCGTCATCTTGTCACGCTCGCTACAGGAAACTCTAAAGTTAGACAGGCATTTTCAGAAACGGCCTGTTACAATATCGTTAGCTTTTACCTTCTAATCTGCATGTCTTGGCTGAGAAGCCTCCCTGGAATTGGAGTTTTACTTGGGAGATTTTCACAGATTGAGGAAACTCCAGCAGCACCCACTGACATTCCCCCTGAAAAGGAGAAGACACGGATTAATGCGCACTGTGACCTGTACAGAATAATAAAGTATCTCAACATAAATGCATAAATTTATAATTTCAAACAAATCGATATAATAAATCTAAATCTCTAAAAATAGAAAAAAGTACAATACTATTGTAGTTGCAGACAAGTTAATGAATGTTGTGCAATATAGTAATTTCTACAAATGCACAGAAAGTCAAGAGTCTTCTGGTTAGGGATGTAAACCTGCAAATTTTTTCAAAATGTATAAAAGCAATTATATCACAGTTTGGAATGCAATAGTTGTTTTCCTACTTCCATGAGCTCCCATTCTGCATAGTTTCAAACAAACAATGTTGGATGTAGTTTAACAGCAGTAGATGTCCATAATGCTCAGGGTTAGGGGTGGCTGCAAGCATAAGGACAAAGACATTAGGACGGACAGTGTTGAGCTTATCACTGCGTCATCCTAATATTTATCAATAATATAATAATTTTTTTAAATATGATGCAGCCCTAGTCTAGCTTAGTGCTTTTAAATACATTTTTGTAATATTACAAATGTTTAGGAATAAAAGAATAAAGCAAAAACCAGCAAATGTTTATGCTATGGCAGGTAAAAATAAAAGCATATATGTAGCAGTAAACTAATGGTCTAACAAGGCTATCAATGCAATAACCTAACAACATATCATGTTTAAGGAAGGCCATCCCCAAAGGTTAAAGTAACTACATTTTAGTTTCAAAGCCAGTAATTAAACCAGAAAAAAATGAAAGTTGAATAGTTTTTTTTGCCTCTGTTTAATAATTAATAAAAGAAAACTCTCAGGTAAAGAAAACAAAAGAAAACAGATAAACTACAGAATCTTTGCATTAAAAAGAAAAAAAATTGATAGAGAATTTGAATCAGTCATACAGTAATTTAAAAAAATAACATATTGTTAACTATACAAGTTTCCTGTAGTTGGTAAACTACGAAAAAACGCAAAAATAAAAATATCCCAGTAACAACTTAGTTACAATTATTTAACAAAAAATTATACCAAGATCTTTTTGTGAAAAAAAAAAAAAGTATAGTGTTACTGCATTTTAAATATTCCAGATGCATTAAACCGGTTCCGTTTCAGCATGGGAAGCAGCTATTATAATGTGTGTTATTAATGATGGAAGTTGGAATGTCTGAGCTTCAACTAGTTTTAGTTGGATGAAAGAAAACGAGCTAAGATCTTTGGTCGTGAAAGCTGATGTGACACATCTCCAAGGTGGGTAACAAAACAGACGTTAGCATGAAACCACAGCAGCGTTTGGGCTGTTCACTAAAACCAACTACGGACAAGTCTGCCTGGTTTTTAACCTGCAACCAGAAAAAAACTTTGTCCAAGTTCACAGTAAGTTTTTAGATTTTTACTTGCAAAAATAAAAAAAACAAATGTTACTTATGTGACAGCATTACAAGGTTCTGCAGACTTGACTGCTGCATATTCACATCTGAGAGGTTCTCTATTGGATTGAAGGTCTGCTGCCATATTTAAAATGATTTGAGTTTAGAGACATTTTTACTCCTCTGAGCCAGATTTTGGCCAAGATGGAGCACAAAAAAGAAAAGAAAAAAAGATGCACATCAAATGATGCTGAGAGGAAGGATGAGACAAAATCCCTCTAGATCCTCAGATCAACAGCGGTGCCACCTTCAAAGTCACCTTGTTCTTATATTATGAGCATCTTCACACGTCCAGATTCTTAAATGCATTAAGCTGGTAAGATGTGATCTGTTTTAAAATATATATATATGTATTTTAGGGCCTAAATCTTCTAAAAAATAAACACAACACGGCTTACAATGAAACAAGAAGCTGTTACCTGGTCGGAATTCCAGCAGGTTTCTTCATTCCAGTCAAACATGAACTTCTTCCCATACTGCTTCACATCTCTGTTCAGCACTGAACTCACCCTACAAACGACAGCAGGGAGTTGCTGAGGAGACTTTCAATATAACCAGCATCAATTCAGTTTTTATTGATTTTAGCTATCGTTTAAAAATGTATATCAAATCTATTCACCTGCTTTGAGTTTCACTACAAATCAACGAAGCCATAGTCACAGTTTGCCGGAAAGTGTTCTGTCCACGTGGTGTTTATTTCTTTTACGACAGTGACGTCATGAAGTTGGCCGGTTTGTTGCCATGTTCTGCCACGAGATGGCGCTCGCGATCCACCCTGATGTAAATCAAGCTCCTTGAGATCATTAATGGAAGCTTCATGTCTTTTAAATATTGATATCAGGGACAAAAAACAAACAAACAAACAAAAAAATCTTAAAAACAAAAAACTAATGAATTTTAATTATGATATCCACAGAAAACACATATAAGAAAAAAAACAAAAAAAAACTGTGTGGTTTTACAAGCGTGGTTACATTTCTTCAACATGTGATCACTGTTGATTAAAGGTCATCAAGGAGATGACCCCAGTCAGTGGTGCTGCTTCAATCAGCTTCAAATGACAAACAGACTAATGAAGGAGATTCGTTCAGAAACCTTCTGCACACATCAAGGTTTTTCTAGCTTCACAGCCCACAGTCTATTAAAATGCAATTGCTGCTCAAGTCGTCACCACAAACATCCACAAATCCTTGTTTTATAAGATGGGAACAAATAAAATGGAACAGCAAGTGC
>JAVLVB010000724.1:2506376-2548796 GCA_032876305.1 Orestias chungarensis
CCCCCCCCCCCCCCCCCCAAAAAAAAAGATTAACATTCACATGGCTGAATGGTCAGTAGACAAATTTAAGCTTAATGCACAGTAGCAATGTGTTCTGTTGTAGGCAATTCAGTTGTTTGGCTGTTTTAAGCTATTTAAGCTTCCAATCAGATGTGCTGCCTTAACAATTACCTCATCAAGTGCTCATTAGTCCACTTGACAAATATAACATCCCAAACTAAAGCCGTGTGGGATGTCCACCTGGCTAACTGTCCCAAGAGGGTCTCTTATGAGTGACTGATGAACTGTTGTTCATAAAATGGGACCCATGTGGGTCTCTAAGGATGCCAAGGTGGGCTGCAAATGGACCATTTGTTCTGAGAACACACGTGCACTGTTTGTGTGTCCTGTACAAGAATAGATAGAACCAGACATCCAAAGTGGTCTCAAGGTGGTTCGCTCACAACCCAGATTTGAAGACCACATTGCTTTTCCCAACTTACATAGATATACAGACCCTTTTTTTTTTTTTTAACTAGATCTCTCATTCATGAATGGGGGGCTTGTAGGGAATCCACTTGGGAAATTTCTGTACAGTCTATATCAGCAAAACCAGAAACCCATTGTAGACGGTCCCTTGTGGGGTCAAATATATATCCGGTTTCTTTAATTATATGGACCTTGTTGGTAAGTGTTGGCTGAGTTCTAATATGTTGGGATGTTATTATATAGAATATGAATTACTTACATTGAACTAAAAATGCATTCGTAAAGCGCTTTAGACACATATTTGCATTGTATGCTAAGTTAAACAACAGTCAGTTACATTTGTAGGTGATATAGAGATGGTGGCACTGCACCAAAAAACAATCTTTCAGCAAGAATCACATATTAAACCGAAAATATTAAATGTTTCTTTCCTGTCAGAGTGATTTTTATACAGGCTAAATAAATCAGTAAGGTTTTTTTAAGTTCTGCAATTTAAAATGGAAAATAGCCTCTAAAAAGCGCCTCATCATGTTTGAGGTTTAAGTTTTATTAACTGCAGGTAGGAAATTTTACTTCTTATTGTCACTTAAAAATACATTACTATTAATGGTTTTTTGTTTTGTTTTGTTTTTGTGTGTAACTTTAAGTCAGGAGGTACGAAGCCAAATTTTAATGTCCCAGGGAGCTGTTCTTCAGATTCCTTGAAAATTTTGGTAATTCAAGCTCAGACTTATTCATGCTGTAGGTAATTTCAAATAATGATTAAAATTAAGATTAAAATTTAAAGAAAGCTGTAGTCCATCATTTCAAAACCCTAAAGAGCCTGGACCTTCAGTCCTTGTAAGCTGTCAGAAACAAAGCCCCTTGGTGGTTGTAAATCATTTAGTTCAGAAAGACACCGTTTGCTTGTTTCTCTGAGGTTGACTTTAATAAAGCAGGAAATGAGGAGAAACGTGAGCCACATCTGTCGGAAACTGCAGCAATTAACAGAATTTTTCATTTGGATGCTGCCATCTGGAAGAGCTCCTGATTTATTTCCGTGCCCGAATTTTCTGCTGTAGTTTAAATTAGGTTCTCTTACTAACAAAAAAGAACATTTGCTTAAAATGCTCTGCCTCCTTTATGACATAATTGAATCTTTGTTTTTATTTATTTTGATGTCAGTAGATGACTTTGCATAATATGTACGTAACTGGACTTGCGATTTTGCTCAGAGTGAAAAACAAAAAACAAAAACAAAAAACCGCACTTGCATTTCAAACATTTTACCTTACACAAGGTATGAATGTTTATGAAAACACAAAAAAAGGGCACAGTAAGCAATTAAATATGGAATCTTAAGCAGTGATTTATAAAACAAAACAAAAATGCAAAAAATTACAAAACAGACAACAGTTTAAAATCAACAAAACTCACAGTAATATCATGTTCTAAAACATGATTTTAAAACATACATCCATACCGTCTATCTTTAGTAGACAATATAGAACATTAAATTGGATTCTCTTAAACAATGTTGTAAATTGCATTTTGGAACATTTACGGATGCAAAGATGAGTACATAACAAAGGGACTTTTTTTATTCCTAATTAAATTCATACACTGAACAGACATAAAACAGCAGAATGTGTAAGCTACATCAAAATAAAGGCAGATGACACCATAAACACAACAAATAAAGACGCCACAGAACTTTTGGACTGAGATAAAATAAAAGCTTAAGTAAACACACAGAGGGTGATGTTAAAGCGTAAATGCGAAAGGCATTGCTGCACAAAATCCATTTTTAGCTTCATTCCATTTTTTCGCTCGAATGTGATTCCTGTGATTGACAAACGTCTCTTCTTTAATTTAAAGTTAAAAACTTCAGTAAAAAAACAGTTTAAGGAAGCTATGTATAACCTGACCCTCGATCATCAAAGAAAAGCAATTCAAGTTACTTAGCTGAACCTTGTTGTAGAAATTATATTTATTTATCCAGTTGACTGTTTCACCAAAACTAAAATACTGCACAAACATACTTCAGATTGGCTACTTTATCTAGATATTCTGTCCGGGTTCCTTGAAAATTTTGTTGCCGTCAGAAAACGGTAAATACAACTGGAGCAGAGGTGGGTTTGCATGAAGAAATTCAGATTTATTTTAAATGATGAATAATGAACTGAACAAGACAGAGGACACAGTGAATCGGAACTGACCTGGGATGATGGGGAACCAAAACTAGAAAGTAAACAAACGGAATAACTAAAGCGGAACACAGGAACGTGAACGAACTAAACAAGAGAAATAAACAAACCATCAGAAGAACATAGGATGGGAAAATAAACAAACTAATAACAACGAGGGGAACAAGAGACAAACAAAGGAGCTAAACTACTGAGGAAATAAACAACAAAGTAGTATGCAAGGGAAACCAGAGACTATAAGGAAACAAAACCATAAAGGAAAATAACTTAAACAAGAACGGAGGAGGAGGGAGGAGGATGGAGGAGAGAGAGAGAGAGAGAGAGATAGAGAGATAGAGAGATAGAGAGAGAGAGAGAGAGAGAGAGAGAGAGAGAGAGAGAGAGAGAGAGAGAGAGAGAGAGAGATCTTTGAATGAGACCTTTTCTTGTTCCAGTTCCAGTTCATTTTAGACATTCTTCCGCGTGCTCTGCATCGATTCCCTTTCTAGCCCACCCAGGTAGAAATCCAAAATAAGAAACTACCCTGCTGTCAAACAACTTGGTGAAGGAACAAGCAGCCTTGGTCCCCAATTGACCTTGCGACAGAAAACACCAATTGTTTTCATACACTGATGTAGTCTGTCCCATCAGCCAAGAGAAGGTAGTTTTTATCACACGTCTAGATCCAAGCGGGGTCTGTGTGAAAAGTGAAAGGAAAGCTTGGGTCAGACCAGTGTAACACACGCTTTCCAATTCTAGCGGTTCTGTTTTTTAAATTATTATTTTTATAGTATTTATTTCCTTGACATTAAAATTCCTGCTTGATTGTTTGAAAAATAATCAGAATAGTACAAATAAGTAACCTATAAATTAAAAACAAAAACTACCAGCTCAGACCTATCTCCCCAAAGTAGCACAAAAACTTAATAACACCAAACTACCCCTTCCCTGACAATCTGATTGGTATAAACCATTTGGGTTTTTATGGTATTTGAAAGCTGATGCAGTACAGACTAAATGTGCACCCGTCAAATGTCTAACTTGTCATAAAAAATAAAAACAAAATTAGTTTCAGTTGAAAATCACATCAAGTAATTAACAGTGCATAAACCAATTTTAGGAATGAATTACTGTTCAGCCATTTGTTTAATGTGTCACTGCAAGAACAGCTGTCACAAGGTCATAGGCAGTAGATTGGCAAGGGATACAGATCATGTCATGGAAGGAGTTAGTTAAGCACCATGAATCCAGAGAACATATATACACAGAGGAGCAGGTGGGGCACTTAGGAAATAGGTAACACTTGATCCTAAGAGCAAAAGCTTGCAGTTGAAGGTACCATAAGAAGGAAGGAAAATGAACACTTATAACCCTTAACAATTGGAAAGGTCTTCATTTAAGGAATACTAAATCAAATTGCACTAATACTAGAAGATAAGAATAAACTACTGAATGGAACACTTAAGGACAGGAACTGATGCAACAGGACTGGCATTGCTAAAATAAGGAAACAAGCATAAATAAAAGTGAAACACCCGCATATCCTAAAAATGACAGGCAGGGGACACACTGGGCAGATCGGCTACAAATCAAAGCGCAGAATCGACAAAAACAGGAGAAATATCCTTGCACCCACGTACCCAAGGCAATTTGAAGTAACCAAAAGACTTTAGGCTGGCATTTGAATCCAGGTGCTTCTTGTTGCAAGGCACCAGTGCAAACAACTCAAGCACCTCATTAGCAAACAGAAAATGGGAATAAAACACGTTTCAAAACCAACCCTTGCCATAACTATAGAGTCTAAAGGTTCACATATTTTAGCCATGTTAACAACAACATATCAACCCATTGACACAAAGTTTTTAATATAGTCTCTTAGGTGGGAATAATTAGCTGATTTGTGCACTGTCTGCTAAGGAAAAATAAAGAAAAGAACCGAAATTGGTAGAATGAAAACATGTATCACCAGAATTTCAATATACTTTCAAATTTAGCTGTTTTGTTAATGTTTTTCTTTTCTTAATGATTTAACCTGTTTCTTTATCTGCATTGTTTAGTGCCTCTGAGAAACTGGGCACAATTATTGTCTCTGCCAACTAACAAATCCAAGGGTGCAGGACACATGATGCCAGGCAGGCTTTTTTTGTAGCCCACAGCTACATAGACTTGCTGGTACGAACTGTGACATATTTGAAGGTACTTTGTGCTCCTGCGTCTGCTGAACCTGTGTGAAGCATACTTAACTTGCCAACTGAGGCCTGCAGTAGTAGCATCACCAGAAAACACATTAAGAGGGTATTTATCATCTCCAGTTGGATTGTAGTTCCAATTTATCCTGCGATAACAATCTAACAGTGCAAGCATCTGTGATTGTCTTTGATTGACCTGCCTGTTTTGTCCCTGAGATTAGACAGAGATGGAAAAGATTGCGCTTGTTAGGGGACAAAACTGTTCTTGCCCACTAAAATTGTAACACACACCAAACCTCCAGACACCGTTTCACTTTTACACACCAAAAAACCCTACCACTATACATTTTTACACTATCAAACATTTGTATGTGTGCTGTCGAATATTGAGATGGTCTTGAGATACATCCAGTTGAACTTTTTGAAGTGGATGCATAGTTATTAACTGGACAAAACTTAACCTCTTATCAGTGTTTTTATTATGTCTTTTATTTTCTAAATAACAGTTGAATGCAGTAAATTCAGATGTGGACCAACATGCTGTTGCAGCTTCTGGCTATGGAGAGACTGACAAATGGAACAGAGCAAAGAATACAGTGTGAGACTGAACATACCTTTCTAGTTAGAAAATAAAGAAAAAATAAATTCAGAAATAAGCCAAAAGTCAAACATTCCCTTGACTCGTTTTCTGAGACCAACCTAGCTTATGCTTGTCACTGGATTATAAAACAGGTGTTTTGCTGCTACAGTATAGCTGAAGGCAGGATTTACAATTACCAGAAAAATGGTTCCTGAAGGCTGTGTATAGTGCAGTGACAGGTCATGGTTCATAAAACTTGCCTTTTCCTCCTTCATGCACCAGCAAACAGAATCCCGGCTTGCTAGTGATGTGGTTTAAGGCCCAAAGGAAAAGCTTCGATCCTCCCTGTATGACTCTGTAATCCCACAACCACAACTACACCCCTGGCCTCTGATATCTTAGCCCATAGTAATGAGTGAAGCGCGGGCAGGTCTCACAGGAGACCGAAGTGTGATGAGACGCTTGAGCGTATCATTTTATGGTTGGGTCATATGGATTTGTCCTGAGGAATAACAGGGGATTTTGCGCCTGAAGAAATTTCTGTTGAATGTGTGGGTTAAGGTTACAGAGGAAGAAACAGAACAATGGGAGAGATATTGGTTGAAGGAAAAAGGCTGTGACATTCTGTTGTTTCTAGAAGGTGCTGGTTCATTTTGTAATTACACACCAGCTACAGAGAAATGAATGGTACTTGTTTTCAAACACTGAAGTCAAACACTTGTCTGTGTTCTCCTCCCTCAGGCAAAAGCTGCTAAGACTTGGAGGACGGCCAATTCTTATTGCATGTATTCCAGTGGGTGAGAATGACTATACAAACAACCCAAACCTTCATTACCATAAACTCTAACTGCCTCACTTTATTCTCAGCAAGAGACCTTGTGAACATGAGCAGCTATAGTTCCTTGCAAAAATAAGTTATACTTCTTGGATTTTTCCATAATTCTTTGCAACTAGGATCTTTACTGAATTCTATTTGGTATTTTGTGTTATGGTACAACACAAAGTAGGTCATAATTATAAGCTAAAAGCAAAAATACACATGGTTTTCAACATTTTTATAAAAAATTGAAATGTAAAAAGTATGCAGTTGTGTTCAATCTAACTTTACTCCTAAACACCCAAACGATACCCAGGGCCTTCAGTTTGCCTTTGGATGCCATCTTGGTGTTTTTCGATGCCAGTATAAAAAAGAATGGCAAAGAATATGTCAGTCAGATTAGAAGAAAAGCTGCAAATTGTGAGACAACTTTCATGGGCACCTGACCTGTCTTCTAAACTGACAGATCAAGACAGTAACATTAGAATTGCATATACCTAAACAGACACCAACCCACTGCTAAAACTAGTGGTAGTCGTGTGCATTTAGGATGCTCTTCTTCAGCATATATAGGGAAACTTATTGAAATTGATGGAGCTAACCCTGGAAGAAGCGCTCTCAAAAACTGGAAAAGTCTTGAGGCTGGGGAAGATGTTCACTGACCAGAAGGACTCTAATACCAAACAAACAGCCAGAGCTGCAGTACAAGTTTTCAAATCAATTGTATTCATGGGTTGAAAAGGCAACCATAATATTTTATTTGTTTCATTTTCTACACACTCCTGAGGCTAGTAGTTGTGCCACAATAAATAGAGCAGTGGCTCACCTCACCCCCGGGGCCAATATATTTTTTGTTCTAATATAAAGCTGCTCCATTCTTCTTAGGAACATGTGTTCTTTTTTTCTATACATTGTTTAATACATGTTTGTCATATGTGAATTTATAGACTTGGAATGTTTTAAGTTAATTTTATTTGAAACGTACTAAAGAAATTGGAAACCTTACATAAAAACCAAACATAAAAACGTATGTATGTATTTAAACCATCGTTGGTTTGTCTGTGTAATTTTTGCTGTTGTCTTGTGGAAAACTAAACCTATTCCTTTCAGGTGTTTCATAGCAACTAAGGTCTTTCCTTTCAGGATTATACTTACCTTCATCATCCCATTAACACTCACTAGCTTCTCTGACAAAGATAAAGAAAAGCCATCCCACTGTAAGATGCTACCACCACCACATGTCACACCAGCGACGCTGGGCATATTTAATGTAGATTCAAGTTTCCCTACTCACAAAAAGTTAGGGATATTTGGCTGTCAGGTTGAATTTCAGGATGAGCCCAAAATGCATTCAAACCTTAACAGGTGAAATTAATGTGACCTTCTCTAGGCTTTTGAATGCACCTGTCCAACTGTTAAATGTTTCAGTACTTTTTGCACATGTTGCTGTTCTCTAACGAGAAGCTTAACGGCAAAAATCACAACAGGTGTTTGATCCTCGAATCAACCAATAAATGTCCTGGTTCAATTACAGCTGGTGTTTACACAGTCATCCTCATCAGGCTGTTCATATTGTGACATCATGAGACCAAGACGACACCTAACAATGGATCAACATTACCTGGCCATTGCAATGCTTCAAACAGGACGTTCTCAGACGGACGTGGCCACTGAGCTCAAAGTGTCACTGAGTGTCATCAGCAGGTTGCAACAGAGATACAGAGAGACTGGAAGGGTTATAAAAAGACGTAGAAGTGAACGTCCTTTGGCCACATCCCATGCTGATGACCGCTACATTGTGAACAATGCCCTGAGAAACCGGATGATGAATGCCACTCAACTCTAGGCATGTTTAAGGGTGGTGAGAGCCACCCAAGTGTCACGTCAGACCATTCGAAACCGTTTACATCAGTGTGGTCTGCGTGCTAGACGACCTGCAAGGGTACCTGACCACACCAGTAGGCACAGGCGTCATCGTCTTGCATGGGCCAGGGAGCATTTACGCTGGACGAGAGACCAGTGGCCCTCAGTGCTGTTCTCTGGAAAGTCGATTCACGTTGAGCAGAAATGATGGCTGCCAACGATGTTGGAGACGTCAAGGAGAGTGCTATGCATCAGCCTCTGTTGTCACCAGACGAGCTGTTTGTTGTGGCGTTGTCACAGTGTGGGCAGGTGTGTCCAGTCTGTATAGAACTGCCCTACACTTTGTGAATGGTACAGTGACAAGCCCATACTACCTGAATAACGACACAGGCCTAATTTCATCTTCGTGGACGACAATGCGCCAGCTCATTGGGGTCGCATCATCAGGGAACGGCTGTTGGCGACTGGTGTACCTCAAATGGAGTGGCCTGCACTTTCTCCAGACCTGAATTCCATTGAAAACCTGTGGGATCAACTGAGTAGAGGCTTGAAACTCTGCAACCCCAAACCTCAATGACCTGACGACTGCCTTTCAAAGAGAGTGGGATGCCCTGTCTCAGCAGACAATAAGCCGTCGTTGTCAAGTTGTAATTGATGCTCAAGGGCACATGACGAGTTATTGAGACATTGACAATTTTTGTTGTGGTGTACACACCATTGTTGTTAACTTTTGTTTCAACAAATTGTTTGAGATGAGGAAATCACCAGTGCATCTGTCATGATCTGTGTTTTTGGTTTGGTTCAGTTTTCTAAATTAGTTTTTTTTTTATTATTATTATTTATATTATTAGTTGTATAGTTATTTTCTAGTTATTTTCTAGTTTGGTTTAGTTTTGGGTTTTATTCTTTTCTGTTTTCTCTAGACCCCCTGCTCTGTCCCTCTTCTTTCTCTGTGTTTTCCCTCATTATTATCACTCCCATCTGATTGTAATCATCCAATCATCATCTCCACCACTCCACCTCCTGCTCCTCAGTATTTAAGCCTGGTTAACTCATTCACTCACCGCTGGATCGTCTGTTCTCCTCCCGTGTCTCTGCTCCATCTCCTGCAGTGTCCTTGTAAGCCTTTTTCCCTCTTGCTCGCTGGTTCTCTGTGCTTATTCTTTTCCCATCATTATTTCTCCCCAGGTCCCGTCCTTGCATTTACTTTTGGTTTATTGTTCCTTTGAAGTCTCTGGTTTCCCCTTACTTAATTCTTAGTTTAATTAGTTATTTCCTCAGGGTTTAGCTCCTTCGTCGTCTCTTGTTTTCCTCGTGTTTATTACTATTTATTATTATTCTTCTTATTATTTTCGTCTGTTAGTTTATTTCCCCTTCCCGTGTTCTTTCGCTGGTTTGTTTATTTCGATTGGTTTGTGTATTCATGTTTATAGTCCCCGCGTCCCGCTTCAGTACTCGGTTTATTTACGTTCAGTTCCGTGTTTATCCTGTTTTGTTTCTGCTCGCCTTTGTTCCGGTTTTTGTTCTGTTCATTATTCTTTCCCACAATAAATTATTTATTCTCACATTTCCACCTCTCCTCGAGTCATTGATCGCATTATCTGACAGCACCCTTCTACTTAAATGTCCTACTTTCGTGATATGATATCATTGTAGCGGGAACTTTCTACATTTTCCACAAATTTCACCCGAAAGCCAAATAACCCTAACTTTTTGTGAGTAGTATATATATATTTCGCCATGGTTTTCGGTATATGCATTGACCTCATTCTCAGAACACAGAAAGATTTAATTATACATGAAATTTATACATGAAATATGTGGATGATAAAGTGTTGTTCTGCAGCAGGGTGGGGTGGAGATTAAATTTTATGCCAGGTATTGCTCCCAAATGACAGTTGCTTATGCAAGTGCTGTTAAGCCAGTAAAAAGAGACTGAGGCCTTACAGTTTGGATTTAGTAACATGTACGTTAATTGTTTTACTCAACGCACCCAACAGTGTCCATAACGAAGGCAGCGCCATCTAGCGGTTACAGTCATAACAAGGAGCAGTTTGAAACAATCTGGTACAACTGTGAGCGAACTGTGGAGGAGCAGAGGGGAGATAAGTGAAGTGTTGGATCAAGGTAGTAAATAGCTGAACATGTATGATGAATTGGAGACAGTTAGGGGAGAATGAGCGAAATCCAGAGTTTGGGTCCAAGTGGTGGAGGAGTTGCAGTAGCAGCTGGAATAAATGTCCAGAGATGAAGACCTTGGGGAATCCAGAGGAGTGGATAAAGGGAGGAAGCCAGTTTCTGGATGGAACCCGGTAGAACAGAGATCAGTTTAGACAAAAGTACATTTGGTTACAGGTGAGGAAGAAAAACTCGGTTAGTACCACTTACAGGAGGAGATTCTGGATGGTATTTGGGAGATAATGTCTTCAGAGAGTTTTATGGAGTCCACTATACCCTAAAATATTGCTTTCATTTTACATTTTTATAGAATATAACCAGATGTGTTAATTTCAGAAATATGTATTCTACATTGTATTTATTTTTCTTTTTATACTTGTTAAAGAAGATGGTAACTAATTAGTTACCAGTCTGACAATATGCTCAAGAATCTGAAAATTTATAAAAAGAAATATATATTTTAAAATGGGTACAGCAAAAAATGCTGAGTTTTTTTATTTTTTAGGCTTTTGGAAGCTAGGCTGTGCTGCTTTGTTTGAGGGACACCCTTGAAAAATCTCAATTAGCCTCGCCACTTCACCCTCCCCCCTCCCACACAATAAGGAATTAGAACCATGATTCACCAGTGTGGACCTGGAAAGAAAACATTGTACATCTATGGGGATAGACTTAAGGTTTGAGTTGGTTTTGCAGGCCTTCATCAGACATAACAACATACCTCATTGTGAGCATGGCCGGAAAGCTGTTCAGACAGCTGTGATTGTGCATCTGAACTACAGGGGCATTTGGTTTAACCTGTACAATTGTTGCTGTAACAATTAAAGAAGATAGCGCCTCTAGTTAGGAGTTCTCACTCTCGTTAAAGCTTGCTGTTTCTTTGTGGATGTGACAGGTGGCAAAGCCCTTCTTTGTTCTGTTAAGTTGTTTTATGTGTGTAGGTTTGCTGATAGTATGGGTACGGATATGTCACTAAGAAAGTCTGGAAGACATCAATTTTATGGAGCGAAGTGACATGGTGATGAGTATGTGTGTGATATCGGTTTGCACTGGCTAATCAGTGTTGCTTGTATTTTTTGGCATGGCATAGGTAATCTGTGTGTTGGCATGTGATAACATGTGGAGGTGTTTTCCTGCTGTCAGATGGGCTTCCTCCTTAATCTATGCAGACAGGTTTGTAATTGGAGTCCTGAATGGAAAAGGGAGGAACCCTCAGATGAAAGTGCACCCCCAGCCTAAAAAAAAAGAAATAATAGGGGTGGAGGATGGGCTTGTGTATGTGTGCCTGTTAATGGGGGTGCAGATTGGTTGGTTCGTGTGGATGTGGGGGGTTCGAAGTACAAAGACATGCGACATGTTGTCCTGGGGATCAGGGGCTCTCAGTCTGTCTCCGAGGCAACAGCATCAATGTCTGGGTCGATTTGCTCGATCCCCACCTGCTCGCCTACTCAATCCAGCCAAAGCCAATTGAGTGCCTGTATGAATGGATTCCAAAAGCATCACTGATTTTTATTTCAGTGCTTTTCATATAACACTTTTAAATCTCCCTATCGCAGGCCTCACTATAACGTGGCCATCTCCTGTGGTCTCAGCTTCCTCTCACAAGCACACCCACAGCACAGGAGGATGAAGTCACTAGACAGGTGCCACGCTGCTGAGAAGGGCAATTTGCCTTTTGGAAATCAGTTTATGGCTTCATTGTGTTCTCTAAAATTTAGTTAGTCCATCAGTGGAGGCTCAACAGCCTCCCATTCTTCCCTCAAACCTCCCTTATTTTGCTTCTGCAAAGCCTTTAATGATAAACTTTTGTGCTTTTATGGTAATGTTTTTTATGACAAAAGCATAGCACATTATGCAACTTCTAGGGAAATGTATTTTGTAAAAGTTGTAATAAAAAGTAATTGTGCTGGGATGCAAGCAACAGTGCACAAATGCTAACATGCAATTGTTAGGTTTCAAGCAACTCCTACTTAAAATCTAAAAACTAAAAAAAGTGTCAAAAAAAGTATATAACATAAGTTCCATAAAATAAAGACTTCTCTGTTCCAGCTCCATTAGAGCAGACTTGTGGCAGAGTGTGTGGCATCTTTTCTGATGGGGTCAGGCAGTATGCAGCCTCAGTGAACAGTAAAGACAGCAATTGGTAAAGCCTAAATAGCCACAGCGTTTAAAAGCAATCATGTTATCCATCAGGACAAGCGGTTTGTGAGATCCATCCATCTAAGGATCAACTGCAGAACATTTGGATACACCACTCAATTATGTTTTACTGCAAAGGCAGCAGGACTGGGCTGACTATGGTAAAATAGTGCAGTGATGGCTGGAAGGCAAAAGCAACGAGTTGTATTCATGACGAAGTATTGTTGACCAAAACATTTTGCTTTTTTGTTTCATCAAAATAAAAACGTATTAATAGCACCACACATTAGTAATATTAGCCTTACACACACCTCAGTTTCACTCTATTCACCATTCAAATTGGGCAACTATGCATGATAATTTGAAAAGAAAATAGACACGTTAACATCTTTTTTTATAAGGACAAAATGTAAACAGATTTTCTCTAGTGCATGTAAAATTATCTAAAATCAAATGTACATTGCCATGAAACTGCTGGGGCGCAAGTATGAAATGGTGGCAATAAAACAATTGCTGTTAGTTTGCTCCAGGTGAAACATCTAGAAGACAGTGGTCATGCATTTCCAGAAGTATTAACACATACAATTGCACATGTCCTCACATTGCAAAAATTGTCTAGAAAATTGAGAGCTTTCTGAACACTATAAGCTTTTAGAAAGAGAAATATAAAAAATACAATTTTATTTAACAATAGCAACAGACAGCAACATCTCTTATGCTGGTAAAATTTCAACAACATATTTCATAATATCAGTACATAGGATTTCTTTTAGAACAACAAACAGAAAATTATATCTGATTGCTAAATTTTTGAAACAATTCTAAAATGTTTATTTGAATATCTGTGTTCGAATAATATTTCTCCAAGTCATAAAAGCTTTTTGTTTTCTTCAAATCAATCAACATAATAACCCAGGAATAAAAACTAAATCCTAAACTGTAAAAGAGAAATATAATAGGGAATAAGTAATGAGGTCAGCTCTCAAGCATTTCACACATCATGCTTAGATGTTTGCCTTCACTTAAATAATTTAAGAAGTTTTTTACTATTCAGTGAATTACAAAGCACTACAAGCGCCTTGTTTTTAGCTAAAATCAAAATCAAAATGATATGGATAATTATTTGTTTTGTGAGGTGTTTGAAATCTGTTTCTCCAAAGATATAGATAAAAAAATCTGCTTACCGCAATCAACCCTTTGCCTAAGTTTCCCCTTACTGTTTTTTAGTTTGTTTAGACTTAGCTGAAAGTGTAAAATGGAATTTTTTTTGGGAAATAAATTAATCTGGATAAAGAACTCTTGAAAGTTGTTATCTAAATTATTTCTTTTTTGACCAGCAACATAACTGAGTAGACTGCTTATGTGAGCTTGATCATTGCAGGTCTCCAGCTATTAAGCATGTCATTGTCCCAGATGGTATAATTTCCTCGAAACCCCTCTGGTGCATTTTCAAAACTTGATAATTGTGTTTTTGTACTTTGTTTGTTTACAATTCAAAATTTTCCCTCTTGTTTAGAGGAGGTGAAATCTAAATGCAATTACTTGGAGAGCGAATGTGAATAATCTTGACTCCTGTCATGCATCTGCAGGTAAAATAGGTTTTTCTCTGCATGTGCTGAAATAGAGGATCTCCAGCCCTCGGAGAAGGTTGCAGGAGAGGATCTCCAACCAACAAAGAACACTGCTAGAGAGGATTTCCAACCATCACAAAACACTTCTGGAGATGATCTCCAGCCACCTGAGGCTAAAGAGTTCCAGCTGCCCTTGGAAAAAGAGCTTCATGGTGGGTGCGGCACAGTTCCAGAGCCCCATCATGGGTTCTGCTGACGGCCTCCACTGAGGGGTCCCCTGCCACCTCCGTCGGTGGCCACCAGAGCAGTTCTCCTGCCGCTGGCCTCCAAAGCGGTTCTCCTGCCGCCGGCCTATTGAGAGGTTCTCCTGTAGCGTGTCTCCTGAAAAGTTCTCCTGCCGCCGTCCTCCCGAGAGGTTCTGCTGCTGCCGGCCTCCCGAGAGGTTCTCCTGAAACCGGCTCCCCCAGAGGTTCTCCTGCTGCCTTCGTCGTTGACCTCCTGAGGGTGTCTCGTGCCGCTTTCGTTGCCGGCCTCCGTCTGCCGGCCTCCGTCTGCCTTCAGGCCTCCTTTCTGCCGACAGCTTCCAGCCGTCAAGACTCACCTCCTGCGCCATCTACCTGAGTAGGTCATCTGTCCAGCAGGACAAGCACCGGTTCTTCGTGGGTGTCGACATCATTCAGCTGGATGTCCTCCGGACCCTCGCGCATTGGGCGCCACTGGTTCTTTGTGGGCCCCGCATCTTCGAGAGCGGCCAGGACCAGTTCTTTGTGGGTCCTGCCATCCTGCCACCGGTTCTTCTGCAACCAAACGTTCTCCAGATCTTTTCGGGGACTGCCGTCCTTTAATCGGACGTCCTCAGTCCCCTCCCAGACTGCCGCTGCCTCCTCTTTGCAGGTGTCGCCGACCAGCTGGACAGTACCCAGACCTACTTGGATTTCGCCGTTCAAGAAGTTCTTCTACTCTGAGACAGCCACTGTCTGCTACGCATTTTGTTCCAGTTCCTGCTAAGATTATGACAGTAAAGGGATAAAAATGACCTCCACACACCTAATATCTAAAACAATATAGTACGGCGCTCAATTCACAGAAAGTAGATATTACATATGGATATGGAAGTTCAGGGCTGCACATATTCTGTTGTGGATGAGATTACGGAGAGAAATTTGATTTGCTCTTTCATCTCTTTCGAGCTACTGAGCTTCATGCTCAGAGATGTAGGTTCATGACTCTGCTAACAATAGAACCAGCCCACCAAAACATGAGTCTTTGCTTTAACAGAGACTATAGCTCTGAAGGCGGAGTTCAGATGTCTTACAGTGGTGTGCTGCGAAGATTTTAATCAGCAGTCACTATTTTATCTGCAAATGTAGTTTTGATAATCAGAATTAGGTTCTTACTGGGAAGTAGTCTGAAAGACTTGTCTCTCCAAAATCTAAACATAATAAATAAAAAGGCAATAATGCAGGTGAAACCTTACCATATAGAGCTTTTGACAGCTGACAGTTTTGTATTTCATATTTATATATGTGGAGATTCCGATTTCATTTTTTTCTTGTAAAGAATATATGATTATTTACCCTCAAGACTGTTTTTTTTCCTTGCAATATCTGCTTAATGAAAACAACTTTTTTTCTCCAAGGCATGTGTTAAGCATAAACAAGGTGTGTGATTTAAAAGCAATACTGTGTAACAATAGGAAAACATAATAACATATGTATTTATCACAGTTTTGTGTGGTGTGATGACCACACCTGCAGCCACACAGGCGGTAACTCCACACACCAACAGTTTTTCATTTTGAGTTTTATACACACCACTGTAGCATAAACATATGGGTTTTGTTTATATTAATTTAACAGTATTGAAATACATTAGCTCTAATTGTAGCATGCTTTTGTTATTTTGCTTATTTTGCTAATTTTGCTTAGTTATTAGTTATTTAATTTAATTCTTAAGCTAGTTATGTTTAGTTACTTTTGTTAGTTAAGTTGTGTAGATGTTCCCCTTCCCTCTTTCTCAATGTCAATTTAGTCTGAGTTTTCTCTGAGTTTGACTTCTTTATTTGACCTCTTTTAAGAGCCCTGCAAATATTGTTTGCGGGAACAAAAACCCATTTTCTTGACAAAAGTTACTGTGTCCTCATGCTTAAGCAGCTCGGTCCCTCTCAGTGGTTTGAACTCACATGTAGGCAGGATTATATTAGTATTTACATATAAAGCCCTCTCTAATCAAGCTCCATCATACATTAACAATCTTATTATTCCTATTTCCCTAACAGAGCACTTCGCTCTCAGACTGCAGGTTTACTGGTGGTTCCTAGAATCTCTAAAAGCAGAATGGGAGGCAGATCTTTTGGTCCTCAGGCTCCTCTCCTGTGGACCCACCTTCCAGTGGTAGTCCGTGAGGCAGACACCCTGTACAATTTTAAAGATAGGCTTAAATCCTTCCTATTTGATTAAGCTTTTCATTGGGAAGAGGTAGCGAAGACAGCCTAATCCGGTTGGGGGAAGAACTCAGTCTGGACAGACGGTTCTCCTTTGCTCTACCTTCTTCATGTCTCACTCATTGCTGCTAGAAACTCTTTTTTTCAGTATCATCTGCATCTGTTTTAGTTTTCTGTCTCTTCAAACCACCAGTTGGTCGCAGCAGATGCTGCTTGTACTGAGCAAGGTTCTGCTGGAGGGTTTCTTCCTGTTAAAGGGGAGTTTTTGCTCTTCACTGTCTCTTCATCCATCATCTGTATGAGGGATTGCTCCAAAGTAAACAACAACACAAGCCATTGCTTCGGTCCGCTGATTCCGGAGGAGTGAATGCTGCAAGTTAATCCCATGATGCAATCTGCTGGGTTTCCTTAGATTGGAAACTTCTTAAAACTGATTTGTAATGATGTATCTATGATTTTAATTTATTTTCTTGTAAAGTGCTTTGAAACAACATCTGTTGTAAATTGGCGCTATATAAATAAACTGATTCTTGATTCTTTATCCAGGCAGAAATATTATGAAGTAAAAAATTATTTAAACAAAATTAAGACTCAACAAAGTAATGGGTGACACAAAGGGAACTGATGAGAAAAAGAAAATGAAACTGATGATGAGAAAAAAAAAGATCTTGTAAAGACTGAATAAACCTGAGTAGTATATCAACACAAAAAGGAAGTAATTACCAGATCAAAGAATGGGTAAGAACAGTTCTTCAAGTAGCCCAAGACGGGGAGGATAGTGTGGGGGATTTTGGCATATATTGACAAAATAACACTAAAGAGAAGCACTGGAAACCTTAATAAGGCAGAGCATAAAGACTCTAATCTGCTCAGTGTGGAATTGAGAAGCAAAACTATAAAACAAATGTAAAGGAAATACAGAGACAGAGCAAGATAATCAGAACACAAGACAGGGAAAAACACTAAAACACACAAAAAAATAACGGACATTATTACAAAAACTTTTCTGAGGATCACGACAGCTTTGTTCATTCATACAATATACATTGTTTTTTACTTGAAAACAAAAAAAATTCTTTGTGAAAAAACCTCTCATGAAGTGGACCCTACCAAAAAAGTTGGTTGCTCAATGCTCTAGTCAAGACGGATCTTTGTCAGAGTATTGTCTCTATAATGTTTTTGATGCTTTTTCTTTCCCAACCTGTTTCCAAAAAGCTGATTCGTCTTTTTTTTGTATATATATGAAAGGCAGCTGATCTGCACTGTAAAGCACCTTAAACAAAATAAAGGTTGTTATAATATTTGATTTGTTGTTGTTTGTTATGCTTAATATACCTTGATACCTCTAACCAACACATGCATTCTTAAGTCCTTTGTTAACATTCTCTTTGTTATCTTAGTAATTGACAACATTTCTGAAACAATAACTATTAAAGTCATTAAACAAATGCTTTCAATTAGATGGTACCAACCTAATGTAAGCTTGTAAGACCAGTAAACTTTTTAACAGAGCCTTGCTATCAAAGTTGAATCTTCATTGAAACACTGTGAAAATCACATTGAAGACAATGATTACCCAGCATTTTGTCTGTGTCCCAGTGTCTCTTCAGATACATTCTCTTATCTATCAAACTAGCTAATACAATAATTATTTAATTTCTGACTAAAAGTCCATAATGTTTTCTCTTGCATTATTTTATCCCACACACAGGCCAAAAACATATGTCTGGCCTATTTTACAGGGCTCTGATATATATATAAAAAATTATTTGTTTTAGAAAGACTAAAGAATTGCTGAACTAATATTTTCATCAAAAGTCCACAAGGCATCTATAACCAATAGAGCTGAAACGATCCTTCACACTATCATAGTCTGTCAGCCCGGTCATATTTTTGTTATTGATTTTCAAGGTACACAGGATTTATAAGGTACACAGGGCTGCAGGGCTATTTCCACAGCAGCAGGGGTTAAGCCAAGCCCAAGGAAACAAATTTGAGGGAGCACTTTACTGCTTATGTTTCTGTGTTTATTTCTCTGCCTGACTCGTTCTCCTTCAAACAGTACATATGTGCGCTCTCACAACATATCTAAGTTATGATGGGAAAAATAATAGCTTTTTAGAAGAATACTGATTGTGTATTGAACCATTTTAAATGCACAACATCAAATAAATATATATATTTTTGGATATGAGGTTCTTTTATAACGTAAAACTTTTCAAATATCTTGATTGTGTTGAGGTTTTTAAGGTGAAAAATAAATTAGCAAGAAGGAAAACAATGAACAATGACCAACCAGGGACACAGTTGTAAAGCTGTTGGTGTTGTGTAATGTACATTATTATGTACATTATTATTATGTATTATTATTATCACTGCTTTTTTATTGGACTGAGGACTCCAGATCCTGACCACCATGCTGCCAAAACTACCGTTGTTATGCAGCTGATCATAATTGCTAATCCTTTGATTTCAAGTAGTTTTTCCACAAATAGCTTTTTAATTTTGGATCTCTGCCTTTTTTTGGTCGTTTAAATATAACACAAGGGAATGTGATCATTGTGGTGTGAATTAAACAATTCTGCAAGTTATTTTTGAAAGATTGTGATCTGAACATTTTAAGGATTAAATTAAGCATTTAGTATAATAGCCATATTTGAAAACAATTTAGCACAGTGTCATATACATACAAAGTGAAATCATATAACACAATTTTATTATACATTCTATTAAAAATGTATTATAGAATTTAATAAAATTTCATAATAATCTAGATATTACTCTATGAAGAACCACATATGCCAGGTGGTGTGCACCTTCAGTTTCTTGCCAACCGCCATTTAACACAAGAAGAATAGATTAGACAATTTTAGAATCAAATAAATCCTTTGGAATTGAAAAAAGCGTATGCACTTAATTTTTTTACCACGTGTGTAGTTGCTTGCATTACAAAGCCTCTGCTTCGTTCCGCCTGCTGACAATTTCAGAATCTCCTAGATGCCTTGCCAACAGAAAGAGAACAGAAAATCTCCTCTGATTGTGAGTTTTTATTTGTGTTCAATGATGCAGCATTAGGATAATTTTAAACATGATGTGTATTTCAAGGATGGATGTTGGGACAATATAAGAGGGGAGAAAACACCTGATAAAATAGGAATTTGGAAAATATCACACAAAGCAGTGGTGGCACTTTTAAATTGAATACATCCCTAATTTGATGTTAGAAATAAATTCTTGCAGTAGATATGAAAGTATAAAATATGTACAGTGATTATTTAATGTGATTATGTTTCAACTAATCAAATGGCAGCAACTAGGTTGCCTTTAAATGTAGCAGTATTAATGAAGACTTGCTAAATCGAGAAACTAAGTTTTAGAGTGGAAGAAATGGGGGATGTTGCACAGTTCAGATACTGCTGATCTACAAGGATTTTTTTTCATGTCTTTCTACAGAGAACGGCTCACAAACAAGAAACTATGCATTCACTGGAAGTTTAGTGGACAAAAAATGCCTTAATAATGCCAGAGGTCACATGAGAATAGACAGACTGAGGATAGATGGGAGAGAGGCTACCATCTCTGAATGCACAGCATTTGTGACCCTAAAACTAATGGGGTACAGCATTACTAAATCTTGATCACTGGTTTAGGCAGTAGTTAAGTGGTGTAAAAAATATCTTTTCTTAGTTAAAAAGATTCCAAAATTATAATTGAAACAAATGTTTCCATGATTATTTAACTGTTGACGAGGTCTGCTGAATGGTTGGGCTAATGGTTTTCCATTTGAACATTGGGTAGCAAGTTTTTTTCCACCCAATGAAATATTTAAAGAGTTGTAATGTTAAGAAAAGTTGCTCACTTTGCTACCCAAAGAACAAAATGTTATGCTTCAGAGACATCACAAAATGTCCCAGAAAAAAAAAGGAGAAAAAAAAAAACTTGGGGGGAAATCTATCAGCTAAAAACTTTTTCTCATGAAGCAAAACATAGAGGTAAACTGTTTTCCCAGTTCTGATTCCCTTCATACCTTCACTACATTACCGGTTTATTTGTTTGTTTTTTTAACTACAAAGAAACAATAATTATTGCTACCAGCTGCGTATCCATTCAGAAATGAAACTTAATAAGGCCTCATATGTGGTGCGATCATGGTTTATTACACCGCACAGTGGCAATTGTATGGAACATTTCTTGTTGTTTAATTACTTTTAAACAAGGAAGAATTGGAGTAAAATCATATAAATTAGTTAATCATACAGAATTTTTGACAGTCTGTATTACAGTCCCTCATCTTAGATATCAGTGTACATTTATTTGACAGGCCAGTTTGAGTACATCTGAACCGTAAGTAAGCAGCCATAAACCTCATTGCCCTTCCAGCATTTTATTGCACTTTAAAGTAACCAATTATCAGTTGGCTGCTACAAAAGCTCTAAAATGAGACAAGGGGAGCAAGCTTGTGGATGTGTCAAAGAAATTGTATTCCTTGCCAAAATAAAAACAAACAGAAAAACAATGGTTGTGTAGCACTATGGACTCCTGGCATCCTGTATGGAGAAATGTTGCCAGTATGCATTTGTGGTATGGTATTGTTGGTATATCCAACATCTCTTCCTACTCTACTGAATACATAAACACCAAACATCAAGTATTAAGTAGTTATTTACTATAATTAAGAAGCCTGCTAGACTGTATCTGTATGTTATGACCTGTTGTTATTTTTAGAGCTTTAACTTAGGCTGCTATGCTGAGGCGGAAGAAATCATATTCTGAAAAGGCAACGACTCAGTTTCTGGTCTGGTCTGTCAAGCAGAATGTCGTGACTGAGGCAGACTACAATTGTTTGCTGTGTTGCCAAATATCTAGAAGCAAAAAAAAACAAAAAAAACAAACAAAAAAAAAACATCATTAATTTTTATGAAAAATAAATAAAAAATTCTATACAACAAAGTAAAAACTATTAGATAGAAGGTAAAAACAGAAATGCGTCATAAAATTGACAGATTTATGAACTAATTTTAATTATTAAAAGAACATTTATTAGCTTTCAAAAATAATTTAGAAATTAGTGGAAGACTTTAAAATGCATTTACATTCCTAAAATGAAAATAAATCAAAACTCTTCCTTGAATTACGAGACAACCTACTAAAGCATCCGGTATGAACAGCAGCCTTTAAATCGACTGGTAACTTTGGACCTTTGTGTCCATTATTAGTGTCCATTTCATTTGGTATGCAATCTTAAATGTTGGGAAAGGTAAGAATGGGTGTTGTCGCAAAATACCCTGTGTAGAAGCTCCCCAGCACTTGAATTGATCAGCCAGTCTCAACGGGTGAATTTAACATTTTATTTTGTGTTATGAAGATCAACCAGGATCATCACAATCACAACAGTCACATCAGTCACCTAAATCACCATGAAAACTAAAACATATATAAATATTAGAATACAAAACATGAACTTACAATGCAAACACCAAAACAAACCGTACCTCGCTGCTTTCACTGGGGAATGTTAAGTGTTCAATCATTTCTTTGTGCCAAGCATCTTGTCAGTTGAAGTCATTCATTGGCGCAGTGATTTTCCAAGCTTTTATAGGGTGTGCCCTCATTAACTACGGCAGCCCGTGAGGTACATACAAAAAAACAAAAAAACATTACAAAATTCAAATACTTTTAAACAAACAAAATATAAACCACCAACAATGCTAATCAAAACAGACGAACATCCATAAACAATCTGTAACATTATTAATTTAGAAAATTAATTTTGAATAATTTACATTAAATAATCTACAAATATAAATTTAAACATCTATTCTAAATAACTCACTATCCATTACACCCTGCAAGACTGTACCTCTACATTTACAGGAAAGTCTGTCCTGATAATAGAGACAGGTTTTATTTTCTTTTATTAAAAAATAGACTGTCATGGTCTATACAGGTTTTTATTATCATTTTTGCCAAGTAATTAATATTGAAGTTCATAGCAGCTGAGCCTTTAATAAAAGCATCAGGACCTTCCGGAGTGATGTAAACATATTGTTTCCCATGTCTTAATTCACGCTGACGCGCACCTCATGCCAGACCGCTCTTGTTCTGATGATTCCAGACATCTTAAATGAGGTGAAACTTAGTGCATAGATCTAGCTTTGCATGCAAACTAGGTTGATTTATCACAGTAGCTGATGCTATTGGGTGTTTAAAAAGTAAGGATTTCAGCACCACACGATCGTGCACATTTACAAACCAAGCCTGCAGAAATTAAAAGCATAGTAGATTGCAAACTGTTGCGTGGAAGGATAATATTTGATACATAAGCCAGACTTGTTTTATGAAATACATCTTTACATCATTTTCACCTCTATTGTGTCTATCTTTATCCAGAAGCTGTTTTTGTACTTTCACTTTCTCCTCCTTCAAATCCTTGGCACAACAGACTGTTAGTTGTTAGAGAACATGGATAGGGTTTGTCCCTTTGTTAAAATTAAAATTTTTTAAACAATTTCTTGCCATTAGTCTTGATTACATGTGCATCTTCTGCACTGTGACTCCTGGGGTGTGATCCTGAGCATCATTGTGTGGGACAAAGTAAAGTGAAAATTGAAACAAAACTATTCCATGTGAGAACAGTTGTTTTCACTTTCCTCATGTCGCTTATTAATATCTACATAAAAGCACAAAAAATAGTAAAAATATATAATATTGTGAGGACGTTAACAGTAAGTATTTAACAACTATACATATTCTCATATAGTAAGCAATGTAAAACACTAAAATATAGTCTGAGCAACAATGTGTAAATTTTAAATAAAGACATAAAACTCGTTTTCACTCTTCTGACACCACTTTTTTCTTTATAGTAGAATGGGACTGGCTAAAGATGATTAACATTCAAGGCGGCATATGTTTAAACTTCAAAATTCTTAGGATTTGAATATTTTTTGTTTTGTATTAAACAAGAAGTTTTTGTCCGCTAAAAATTTTAACAGGGATCCCTCAGAAATGAGTACAACAATTTAGAAAATAAAAACTTAACTATTGTATTTTACATGTTAGGAAAAAAATAAATGATAGAATTGTATTTATTCTCAGTATTTAGTGACAACAACTCTGATCTCAGATTTTTGTTTTTGTTTTTGTCAAACTCAACCTGGGACTCTGTGTCTACCACTCCAAACATTAACATTACTTACATTATGTCAGAGGTATTTTTGAAGTTGCTATGTGTTCCTTTTTTGCTTCATGATTGACTCGCTGTCACAAAATATTTAAATATATTCTTAGAGAGCAATTAGAAATGTATTAATGTATATATACCATAACACTTTTATCAAAATGGTTAACCTTGAAAATAGTGAAAATGAAACTTCAATGAGGTGAAGACTGTAAAATGTTAGGTTTCTTGTTCAACGCACAGAATTAGATGTGGAGGTGGAAAGATGTACATGGTGTGTCATTCGAATAACATGATTTTGTGGTAACATATGTGTTCATGAAAGCATTTAGCGAAGCGTTTTCAACCAAATACCAAAAGCAACACGAGTAAATCTTAAACAAGGGATGCACCCATTTCCAGTAGTATCAACAGAAACACACCTTTATCTTTAAGATCCCCTCCCCAAACAATTGAAGAAACGTTTTGAAATGTATTCTTCAGCAAGATCATTAGTGGGGTAGGGTGGGGGGTGGGGTTGCTACTGGAGGTAACCATATGGACATAGCTGCTGCTCAGTTCAGTCTTTTTTATGAAAGAACCTTTTTTTCCAGACATCCCAAAGGAGGGATGGCGGTAGGTTGATGGCTAAAGTGTTAAAAAACATGCATGTTCAGAATAGTGTTGGCTGTTTAAAACAAAAGAAACACCCAATGAAAATTTTATATTTTAATGGCTGAAGTTGGTACACTCAACATAAACATAACTTTGGTAAGAAAGAAAATGCCATTTTGAACATAAAATAGCTTGATAGCATGTTATGCAATCCTTTTTGCTTTTCTCTTTGAGTCATTGTTCCCTTTTTTGACTTTTTGGTACGGGCCATTACTTTCATACAGATGCATATGATATCTGACATTACACGTGCTTAAACAGCATGATGCCTGTCAGTATAATGAGACCGTAATGACATATGAGGCTGTGCTGTGGCTGCGCTGGGGCTGTTCCTATATTTCATTTGACTCACAAAGACTAGAAAAAGCATCAACATGAAACAAAGGCAAAATTCCTATTGCCCCAGGCTTTTCTTCTAATGATGAAAGATCCATTGCAAGCTGGGATTATTATGGTTACCTCTGTCTGTGCAGAATAATCATGAGAGGTTATTTACCTTTCACTTCATAGTACCAAATAGAACAGCTGTTCTGGTTCATTGCCTCAATTTATTTACAGTTGTAAATGTTTCTGCCAAGCAGATTCTTAATTTAGTAGAGATTTTTCATTTAAAAATAGCACATGCAATAAAAATACATTTATGGTGTCTTATATATTCACTGTCACGTAGCACCAGAAATCGTTGAAGGTAAAAGATAAAAGCAGAAGAAGAAAATGATGGAACAAGAAAATTATATGCATGTTGTGTTAACAAATTAGTGAATATAAGAACACAGCCCGCTGTTTCTCAGTTATCAAATCCATCGGGGGCTTTACAGCTAGACACCACGCATATGGACTGAAACATACCAGATCTTTTTGTGACCCTTTATTTTACAGATAGTCCTCTGCCCCACATGCCGCCTTCTTGGATAAAGCCATGCTGAGGGGGTCTAGACTGCATACTGTGACTCCAGGCTTAATTATGCCAAGCAGTAGACTGAAGGAAGCATTCTCAGATGCCTCAGTTGACAGAGGATTCTGCAAAGTGTACGCTTTCACCATCGAGCAAGTGAGTCTTTACAGCAGGTTTGCTTCCCGTTCAACTGGCAAGCACATAAACACTCCTCTTTTTTCTCTTTCACTCTCATTGGTAAGCTAGAGAGGATGGAGAAGAGACATAGGATTAAAGAAAATACTTTCAAGGGACAAAAATAAATAAATGGCTAAAACAAAAGAATATCTACATAAACAAAAGATGCATTAGGAGGAAGAAAAAGCAGAAAAACGAATCATATCTTTCACCCCCAGTTTCACTTTTTTTTTTTTCATTTTGCCTCAACTATACTGTTTCTTTCCAGCTTTGTGAGCAGCGCAGACTTACATAGCACTTATTTTATTGCTCTTGTCATCAGAGTCATCACCATCTTTGTTGAACAGTAAAACCAAATTAACCATTGCATGGATGGGAAATTAAGATGATGTGGTGAAAAAGGTGACAAGAAAAAGAGGACCTGGTGATATGTTACGCTCTGTGGGCTGATAATGAAAACTACATGAGATCTGCCATTATGTACAGAGTTAAAGTGTTCTTGTAACCCATATGCTAATTAATGCTGATCCTTGGCTAATTATGTTGATTTATGGCAGGCCTTCAGTTAAACTGTTGACTACAGTAAAAAAACCCGAAAAAGAACCGTATTTCAGCTGGTTGAATACAGAATCTAATTTACATGAAACATATCATAGACATAGGTTAGAGGTGGAACATAGACAAGTGTGAAAGCTTTCTCTTCTGGATGGGCTTGTTCTCTATCATCACTACAGACCAAAGCATGCCCACATTCCAACAAATGAGGTCCAACCTGTTTAGTTATCTGCTCTTTCTTCCTATTACGTGCTGACAAGTTATTTATATAAATGGCATCCTTTGCTTTAGGAAAAATCTGATTTCTGAGTTGAAAGTAGAAGAAGAGCTGACTCATCATATAAAGCTATGGATCACTCCAGCATAAGCTGACGTTTGTGGCTTTAAGGTGCTAATAAATCAACATCATCTGCAAAAAACCAACAAGACCCTGAAGATGACAATTTTCATGATAATGGGGACACACAAGGTTTCTGTGGATCCAAAGTGAATTAAATGTTTATCATTTGTTTGTTTTTTTAATGGTCACATAATATTAGTGGGTGCAAAAGATTGTATTTGATGTCAAATAAAAAAAGCAATACTCTATTTACGTGAAACAATATTTTATGTTTACGGAGGGATATATGTAGATTTCATGAATATTACAGACCATACGCATTCCAAATGCTTCAGCTTTTAGAAATAGACCACTTGAGTTGTAGAATCTCAGTTGTATCTTGCAAAGCAGCCAATAGTTTCCATGTTCTGACAAAAGGTTAAGATACAGATCCCTGGTTTTGATACTGAATTTAAACAATCTTTTGTTCCTTTTCTACTGTAATCTCACATCTTCGTTGACTCATTTGACACATTTACAACACCAGACTTCCCCCATGACATGCTTCGATTTATATATGGAGATAGATGTATATGTGTTTATGATTCTCACATATGTACAGTTAAAAATCACATAATTTAAAAATAGGAACTTAACGTGAAATGATTATTTTTTGGAAACTTTCAAATGAGGTGTGTAAAAACACAGACTTAGTAACTACTACATAAAATTATATGTACATTAATGTTTTCAATTGTAAATGAACGCAGCGTAACCCAATGTAAGCTCTTAACCATTGTTAAACCAATAACAACAGTAAACATCTTGTTTTAACTAGTAAGAAGAACTCTTAAAGGTTAAAGAATTTGCGAATCGGAAATTATATTTTAAACAGAAATGTCTTAAAGATATCGAGATCAGGCAATATCTATGCAGGCTTCAAGTTCATCCGTAGTAGTGGACTACACTTTCATTTTGTTCTATTGAGTTCAATTGAAACGGAAGGTGACAAACCTAATTATCACCTGGATGATTTGGTATGATAATGATTTGAAGGTATGATCCCAAATTATCTGATAGGTCCCATTTACTCCAAACACACAAATTTATATTTTACAGATCAACGTTTTTGTTAATTTCAATCAAGCTTCTGTAATTTTTTTTGTTCTTTTTCATTCCCAAAAAATTCTTTCCGCTTTATTTTTACATTTTGCTATATTCACTCTGCAAAATTATTTTTCTTTATTTTTGTGTGCATTATTTCAATATGAGAATTTCCCTTCATTTGAAAAAAGAAAATACAATTTCTGTTTTCACAGGAACATTTTGGGTGGTACCATTAACTACAAAGAGCACATCAATCTTTGAAATTCTCAGGTAACCAGACAATGAAGAACATTAAACATCAAACCAGACCCTTATTGCACCTCTGCCAGGTAAGTCAGAAATCTTTCGGTTGGAAGTGTGTTTATTACAAACCAAGGAAGTCCCAGATAACAACCCTATTTTCTCCTCCCCCCGGTTCATTCATTATAGATCAGCTGCCCCCACCAGCAAGGGTTCATTACTCCTTCATTTACAGCTTCTCTTCTCTCTCATTTGCTGACTCCAGTTTTTTTCACAGGAGCCTAAGTGGCCTCATGGTGCTGCTGTCTGAAACCCCCCATCAGCAGCCCTCAATTCTTTGTCTTTGTCCTCTTTTTCCCCTTGCTATCCTTAAAGATCTCTGCTGGTCTGAATTTTCTTTTTTTTATTATTATTACCAGCTAATTTAACCGTTCATTCACTTACTCTCCTTCGTGAATAATAATAAATTACAAGATGTGCTGTGCATTGGATTCTTTTCTAAAGTCATTCTTTTTGAGTCTATTGACCTGGGTCCTGTAGTTCCATGAATTCTGAAACTGTTCCCAACGTTTGTTATTTTCAAAAGATATTTTCTGCAAATCAGTTATTCTTTCAGGGTCATTACCTGAAGATGGTGCTAAAACCATGTAGTTAGCCACCTATTCAAATATCTTAGAAATCATAAAATATTCAACATCAGAGCAAATCAATCCTGATTTCATTTTAAACAGATATAAAATTTTAAAATTGTGCATATACCTTTTTTTTTTACTATCTGATTTTATTAGACCAATACTTTCCAGTTTTAGGTAGGTTAGGATTACCAAAATTGTATGTGTCTGCTTAATACCAAAAAATTGACTGGGAGTATTTTTTTTAAATCTTATTGCTTACTTCAGATTAAAAGCTCATTACCAGTGGTGGACATTTATAGGCAGCACCTCAAACAATTGCTCCTTTTTATGACATGTGAGAAAACCTAAATAAATTAGCCAAGATGTCTGGAGGAGAAATGTGGACCCCCACAAGTCTGGTTCATGCTAGAATACAATGGGTCCTATGTTAATCTGTGTCAACAGTTATATGTTAAAATGAAGACAATGGGAAATGCTTAGCCATCATGCATTTCAGAAAAGAGACAGTATGTGTCTTCTAGAAGTGAACATTTTCTGATGAGATGTGTTGATTTACCACAGGACAAAAGCAAAAGACCATGTGGAGATGCTGGCTGAAACTGGACAGGGGGTGTCATTATGCACTGTGAAACGAGTCATGGGCTGAATGGCTACTTCATGGAAAGAAGACGTTACTTGAAGAATAGACACAGAGCACCAGATTGTGGTTTGCAAATGTGTTTTGGCCCATGGTTTGGCAAATATATGTGTTTTGCCACAATGACCGTTGTTATATTTAGAGAAGACAAAGGGAGGTTTGCAATCCTTTAGAAGATTCCTACTGTGAAAGGACAAATATGATGACGGCATCATATTCTGTGTGTGTTTTCCCATAGAAGGAACTGGCAGACTTTGCTAAATAGGAATAAGGAAAGAATATTAGGAAATATGGCAGCAGCTTCCCCAGACAGGTATATGTGTCGTTTTTATAACTTTGTCAATTAAAGAGAATTAGTATTGGGGTTTTAAACATGCAATAAAATATGCATTAGCTGACAACATTGTTCAGATATTGGCATATTTTATTGCAGACTAAGTGACCTATGAAAATGTACACCTACTTATTGGCCCTTAGGTTGCCTTTGATAATCCCATGTCCTTGCTTTGACGGTTCTCTGTTGTAACTTACATGATACTTGTATCTCTTTTAATATTTAAACATTGCCTTTTAATGCACCTGCAGTAGCACATAAAAAAACAAAACAACTTACAGTCACCTATTATTATTCGCTTTTGTTTCAACTCAGGAAGGTGTTGCTTAAATTAGTTCCATTGGAGGTGGACCGCTGCTGGAGTTTGTTCTCCACCTCTGCAAATTAGCATCAGTTTGTCAGGATACGTATGCAACCTGTTAAGATTTTCTACTTCTACATGCAAATTTAAATGCAAAGATTTCTCAGGCTAATTGGAACCAGAAGGGCAGAAGCAAAAGCGGTTCCAAATAGTTTTTGCTTCATTGATCAAATGTACAGTGTAACTTTGCAGGGATAATTGGTGGGGGGACTATAATAAAGGGTCCAGAGACAGGATCAAGTGTTGAGAGTTGCTGTCATTAAGTTTTTGCTTTTGTATTTTTTTGTAGGCATCCAGCTGTGTTACTTTGTGTCTGTCTCACTGTTTTTATTTCTCAGCCCCTTTGACGCCCTGTAGGGTTGAGGCTGATAGCTTTCCTTACATTGTTTGTTTTCTGGTGCTTCTTATTAAACAATGTTCTCAACCCTGGTGTCACCTGCTGCTCTATGCATCCAGCAGACACGGGTTTGAATAAAAGTGAAGGTTTAATGCTGTCAACTGGCATCTTTAGCAGAAAATGAAAACGGTGTGAGATTTTGAAAATGGAAAAGTTACTTAGTTTTATAAAAATGGTAGGAATGGCTGACTTGGTAGGAATTAATTTATTGTCCACAGTGGAAATTACAACGACTCACATACAAGCATAATATTTGTAACCATAAAGTTATTTAGCATTTTCATACACAATTCATGTAAAAAACTTAAATTGACTAAAAGGGTACAATACAATAAAGCCTATCACTTTTTCACATTCAGCTCACTAGCAGTATGGATCCGAAGAAGGTAAATATCTTCTGTGATTACCTGGGTTGCACTGGTTGGTTTATACCTCAGCCCTTGTTGCTCGTTGAAAATAGTAACAATCCAAAAATCTTCAGAATGTTCTAGATCAGGGTTGGTAGAAAAAAATAAAATAAATCCAGACCTCATCCTGCAACTATTAAATAAGTCTCTGTTTCAACATACCTCCAATAAACAGGTCACTAGCATGATGGTGCAGAACATGACTGATAATGAGGAGGCGATTCAGCCTTTTGATTTAGGTCTGTTGGGCTAGAAACAAATCTAAAGGTTTCCGTACACTAGCCCTCAAGAACTGAAAATAATCAGCCCTGCTCTAGATGTTCAAACCCAAAACTTTGCTAAGATTCAGACAATTACCAATTTATCTAATCTATTTTCTCTGTCTCTCTGTGCCCACAGACACCAGTAAATTAGTTACCAGGCCAAGGACATCTACTGCCTATGTAGCATCATGTTGCACTATTTTGTCACCTCACACACTGGTTCACTTTATATGCCATTTTAAATTATAATAGTAATTCCACAATGTTTACTTCACTTTAACTAGTTCTTTTAGTTCTTTTAGATACATTGTTAATTTTTCTTATATTTCTTATCTCTTTTTTCTATTTTAAATACATTCTTTTTGCTTTTACAAATTTTTACCTATTTTCTATTTAGTTAACTAGTGTGATGGAGCAGTCACAACAAAGCATTTCACTGCAAGCTGTACTGTGTATGACCATGTATGCGACAAATAAACCTTAACTTGAACTTGAACTTGAAGGAAAACATTCCCTTTAAAACAAAGCAACATTACCTTTTGGCTTCCTGTGCATTCTTGCATTTAAGACAAAAACCTTCAAACATAGGAACCTTCTTTAGAAAGCCAGTAGGGATTTCTAGTTATGTACATGTGAATAGAGCTACAAAAAACGTCAATTACAATGCTTGTTTAAAACAATCTTGGTATTATAATGCACAAAACATTCAGTAGCTTTGTTGATGACATCTTTGCAAGTTTTTGTTTTTTATTACAATATTAAACTCTGATCATGCCGTTGGGTCTCAAAAGCAAAGAACAAGACTGTGTCGTTCTGTGTAGGTAAAATAAATGCAATCTGATGCTCTGAAATCTTGTGAAAGCCATAGCATTTTAGATGAGTTTTAGTGTGAAAATTTTATTATAAAAGTTCAACATCTCAAGACTATCACATCATACATCTACTGGAACAAGCATGAAAAATTTGTGGAGGTAAACCAAATCAAAAATAGACTTTTGTCCTTTGAATAACACTTGCTACTGATTGGGTACCTATGAGGCCAGATTAGTCTAAAAAAGAACGAACTCACGCAGTGTTTTCCACAAATGCACATGCTCTGGTTCACAGTTGTAGTTCTGTTTCACAAATGCGCGCACTCCGTTTCACAAATATTTTTTTTTATGCAAACTTGTAATATAGATTCGGAAAATACACACGACTTGTTTCACAAATGCACACATTCTGGTTCACAATTATAACTTTTACTTTCACTTGTTATCTAAATCCACAGGTCACACGAATCGCTGAATGTGGATTAGAAACAGAGTCATGCGCATGCTCAGTACAGATGAAACCGGAAAACTCACGGAGTTGCAGTTGGCTAAAGGGCGATTCCGCTCAAATTTCCCTCTTTTCGGAACATTTAATCTTCTTTATATAACAAAAACTACAAAACATAAACACTTCAAACCTGGGCTGGATTGTTCTAAAGAGATAGCAGAATATTTAAATCCAGGTTTGTGATTTGTGAAACCTTTCTCTGATTTGTGAAACTTCAATAAAGGCACGGTTTCAGCACTTTTTTAGGTTCTGCATCGCACTTCAACTGCTCCAGCTCTTAATTTTACAGGACATTCTGTCTGGTACAGTGATGCCACATTTGAGTTCTCAAGACAAGTGTGTTCCAATCATTTTTGATGACAATCAGCAATTGGAAAAAATAATGAAGTACCTGTCAGACATGCTTGACAGCTACAAAAACATGTCTGCCGAAGTCAGGGACATGGTCTCTTCATACAAAATTAAATACACGCTGAATGTGATGCTTTCTGAGGTAAGTTACTAGAATAGCTTTGTACAAAACTTCAACAATAACTAAATAAGTACGTACTGTAACAAAATAATACACAAACGCAATGCTTTATTCAGAAAAGATGTTTGTTGAATATCTAATTGTAAAACACATTATGTGACCTAATTAACGGTAATAAAATAATCTAGAAATTATTGACAGATTCATCAGCTAATAGTGACGTTTGTTGACCTGCGCTGTCAGATGAGTCTCAAAATTCACCTACTATTCAATAAAATTGAGGAATTGAGCACTTGATATGAGTCAACTTCAGGCATTAGACATGAGAAGGATAGCTCTGAAACAGGGAAAAGACACAGTATCAATTTTCAATCAAACGTATACATTCCCTATGTGTAACCTTAATAATCTTCAGTGATGATACTTGATGTAATTTTGAAGTTTGTTAAAATTAAACCTGATTTTTTTTTCCCAAAGTTATTCTCAATGCAGAATAGGTGTGTGGATATCTGACGAATGCCAGACAACCAATGGAAGCAAAACATGGAGTACTTAGTCTCTACTGATCCAGAGCCTGTCCATCACAAAACACAAGTTTACTCTTCAAACCTTACAATTCGTCATGGCTTTAAGGCTTCTAACCCACATGCAGGAAAAAACAAATGTATTGGTTTATTTTACTAAGTGGAAGTGGGCTATGTTTATTCAAACCTGTTAACTCATAAAAAAATGTGCAGTTATCCTGTTTTAAATGTTATGTTCAGGTGTAATTAGTTATGTCCTTAAATCTATATGAAAATAATGCCATTTCATATATTTGTTTTTATATCATTACAAGCTCATTATGTCATAGCATATATTGCTGTGGGCATTAAAAATAACTAAAAAGAAGAGTCAGTGACAATGTTTTTCCTGAATTTCTATGCTTAAGAGAAGCAGAAATCAGTTGCCTAAAAAATGTTTTGTGTAGTAGAAAAAAAACAACTCAGCTATGAAGGGGTTAATTTGTGAGATAATGATTAATAAGAGGTAGGAGAAACTGTGTAAAATAAATTTTAATTGTTCAATCTTAAGCATTCAGAAATTGTGACATCAGTCCTAACACCTTGTCTTCTTTCCAGACCGGGAATGACAGAAAACACAGGAAAATGTAATCACTCCACATCAGAAACAAAAAGAAGGCAGAAAAATAAGATAAAAACATTTGTTAAACAGCTGATGAGAATACATAAATAAAATAACAGCCTCCTTAAAAAGTACAGATGTGTAATAGATAATCGTAAGCAGTTGTGAGAGGGTTTGTTCAGCATGGTAAACTCCATCATAGATTTGCATATCTGCTTTGCATTTAAATTGAGTAGGTAGATACTCCAGTGGTAAATAATGCTTAAGCATTGCCTTCCTATGGAGTTCACACTGTAGCCCTCATAATTTGCTCTCTAGCTAGGCAAGGCTAACACAAGGTTTTTAAACATCTCAAAAAATTCTGCAGCAGGAGCGCAGTGGTTCTTACATTAAAGGTATATTGCATTCTTGTGCCTATGCTCAAGCATTTACACAATTGCTTGCAAATAGTACCATCAGTCATTATAAACATATAACACAACAAACACAGTTCAACACAGCATAATTATAGCAAAAGTGTACCCCATCCCTACACACCAGAGCAATGTAAATTCCACACCCTTAATCACCATACACCTGCACTATTCAAAATCAAGTGCCAATAAAGAGGAAAACATATTTCAAAAATGTAACCGGAATTCATGCTGCATAAGATAAACTGTATTTCCTCATATTTAGACCTTTTTTTTTTATTCAAGTAAACTTTCTGGTGGAGACTGGAAATAGAGGAAATCTGTGGCCGTAGGAAAACAACTGAGAGCACAAAGTAAAAATCTGCCTCGGCATCAATATGTCTGCTGAACTTTATCTTAATTAACAAAATTAACAAATAAGTTGTTTGCCACAAACAGAAAAAGGCCTTAATGATTTTACTTGTAAAGCTTCAGCGGCAACAGCATCTCCTGGTAAGTGTTGTGTTGTTTGCTTTTACAGCTCATTTGTACTATGTGGTTTTTACAGCTTATAGAGCTAAGCCTAAATGCAAATAACATTACCCTGTCACAAATGAAGGGGCAGAAGCAATGTTTACTCCAGAGTTCTCTCAGGAATGGAAAGAAATATATTCCTCTGCTCTGCCTAATTATCCCTCGGGGTATCAGGGTTTGCTTGACAATGTTCTCTAAGGATTCATTTCTCTTTTATTTGGCCTAATTAACGTATTAACAAAATCCGATGAAATTTTTGCCAGAGAACACTTCAGAAGTGAGTGTGTGTGTTTACACTGATATAGCTGCTATACGTTATATAAAAAGTAGGAATCTTGCTACACATTTCTACATATTTTTAGTTCAAATTGAGAAATAGAAAATTAACAAGACGAAAATCTGTAGAAATAAAAAGCGATTCATATTAGTACAGCTTAAATAAATGATAAAAAACAAAAGTCCTGTACATTGTGGAATATAACTTCTAGATACTAATTTTTCAAGTATCCCCACTTACAGAGAATATGAGATGTGTAGTATTTGCGATTACAGTCAGAAAGTGATTGGTTCAACTTTTAAAATGAAATGATATCTAAAGCTAATTTATATGGTGTGTAAGTTCATTTAGATGCAAAAAAGGGGCTCACAAACCAAGCAGCTGCTTTATATGATAAACTATTTGATGGTTAGAAGCAAGCATCTTATAGTTTTGTTCAGATGTTTACTTTGAAAATTAATTTGTTCTAAAAAAGGTCTTTCATCATCTAAAAGGGATATGCTCTAATCTCTCCCAGTCAGAAACCGAGTGACTATTTCATGCTTTTCAAAACCAGAAGCCAAATTTAATAGTCGCTTTTAAGCCCTGTAAAAGCTTTGATGTAACTGCAAACAAAACAAAATGCCACTCCGTATGAGTTTTGATTGTAGTAAAAGGAAGGAAATCCGGTACAACGTTTCATGTCCCTAAATCAGCCTTCAAGTCTGCTAACAAAACTAAGGAATTAACTGTATAATCCAGGGCACTTTTCTGTCTCTTTGCGATATTTGGCTTTGTAGCTGTTTTTCTGGCCAAGACGTTAAGGATCCACTCTTCATCAATAGGACACCAAATGGACGGAGATCATTTAAAACTGCTGACTGTTTCTCATAAGTTATAGCTATACTTTGTCAGCATAGTATTTACATAATGACATGGATAAGATAAACCATGATAAAATATTTTTAACCATTGATTGACACAACCATTGATTTATCAAGATTACGCCTAAATTACAGATTATAATATAATATAATATAATATAATATAATATAATATAATATAATATAATATAATATAATATAATATAATATAATATAATATAATATAATATAATATAATATAATATAATATAATATAATATTTAGACATGTCTTTGCAAATATTAAAATGTTGTTGCATCTTTTCCTTTTTTTTTTTGCTATTAACACATCGTATAAATACTAATGGCCAAAAGTCTTACTATTCTTCTGATAATAAATGGTAAAACTAATTCTAATTGTCATGATTAATTTTTATGTGTGCTTATTTGTGTTTGGATCATTTTAGCTTTGTTTTGGTCTCCTTGTGTTTTGTTTCTTTGTTCCTTCTTGTTTCCTGTTTTTTTGTTTACAATCCTTATGTTGATATTAGTCCTAGGCTTTACTTAGATCATCTGTGCTACCATGGAGTTTCTCCTGTTCCCCTTATTCATCCTCTCCCTGCCTTAATTGTGCTCCAGTCAACAGTGAAATCACTTTTCCTGTTGAATTCAGGAATTTCTGATAAAAAAATTAAATATGTTAGGGTATTTATTTATTTATTTATTTTACCTCTAATGATTGATGATTTGTTCAATAAAATTACCTCGTGCTTTAAAAGCACCACTTTGCATTTAGTTCAGCACTATGGACAGCTCCTTTAGTCTTCAGTGATGTGTTGCTTTTAAACCATTAGGGTTTACCTGCAGAATACCTCTGGATGGCTTCATATAACGATAATACACTTGGCATTATAAAACTATTCAACACCAGCACAAAACAAAACAACAATAGCACAAACAGTCCCAGCTATGCTTAAATTATATTTATTGAGCGTGTATATTCATTCACAGCCACGGAGAGAGCCTTGGGGGATCGTTACTCCTCATATACTGGGTCTTAAAGAAATGGATCGGTCCCTCCTAGGAATGTAGACAAACTACTCTTTTGCAAACCATTTCAAATAAGTCGTAGCCCCACGTTTTTTTTACATGTACGCTTAAGTCTAAAGTTTATCCTGTTCTTTTATGCGAAGCAATATATCTCAAGTCAGTACTTGCAATTCCCAGAACTTACAAGTTAAAAGAAATAAAAAGTTAAAGGATATATCTGTATAAAGATATATTTAAACCATAGTGAAGGGTTTAGAGTTTTCTTTTATAGTGTTCTGCAAAAACGTCTCGTCTTTGTGTTTTCCAAGCACCACCCACCCCCTAATTATTTACCCCGACCATCTTTCTCACGCTTGGCCCCCTTGTCTCACGCCTCCACCACCCTCCCCTCCATCCCTCTCCTGCTATTTGAACAGAGACCCCTCAGAGCTGTCTTTTGTTCAGTAGCGCTCTGCTGCTGGAGAGGTGAGCACCGCTCCGACTGACGCACATCCTCTCGTCGCGGCTCCTCCTCTCCACAGAGGACGCGCGGACTCGCCTGGAGTTCCGGGCGCATCACCACTTGCTTACAAAAAAATCCCGACAATTTTTCTTATCCTGTCTGCAAATAAACCGGACCCGAAGGCTTTGTTTAGTCTTTTTTTTAGGCTTCGTTGGATGGTTTAGCAGGTTCCCTCTCCGTGGCGCTCCGACCTGCGCTCCATCAGGGCTGCGCTCCTGTTAGGAAGCCGCAACATCGCTCCGCATTCCTGCGGTCTACAAAGGTGAGCGCAAGTTTTTTCTTTTTTTTGTCATCTGCTTCTTTCACTTATGATAGAAATGTAATTATTTTAAGACCTCTGAGCAACCATGCAAACTGAGAAGACTTTCTTCAACACAATCGGGATAAATTAGAAACCGCCTATAGCATAAGATAGAGACTGAATCTGGGATCACTATTAAGAGCACCAGTGTAAAGAAGTCCACTTTTGTTTTTATAAAGCTTCATTTTTTTTTTAGTTATTATGAAATCTCATGCTTAATGTGTTATACACACATCTATCTATATCCTGCTAACCTCTTCAGCATCTTTCCTGTCAGTATTTCTTGGTTGACAATGTGTGCTAAAAGCCATATTCTTTCTTTCCTTTCTTACGGCTTAAAGAGACTTACATAAAATAAAAAACTTAATACAGGATTTGGATAAACAAGACGATCACATATGGTGATAAAACGGACTTTACGTCTCCTGCAAAGTTTCAGGCATATTTTGGGTTGAATAAAAGTCAACAGGCAGTGCTTGCAAGGTGCCAATCAGAGCTGACAGTGAAACAAAGGAGGACAAAAAAAAATGATACGGTATCTTGGATGGCACTTGCAATCAGTCAATTAGGTCTCTAAATTATTAATGGTGGACACTTTTTCTTCTATGGGTGCAAAAATAACCAAAGAGCAGGAGGTCCATGTCACAGTTATTTGCTGTGACACAGTTTCTACTTGGATATCTCCCATATAAAAAGGTGTTGCCGAGGATGAAAAAGGAAACTGTGCTGCTCTGCCCCGCTCCTCCTGTTTTAATTGTAACGAGTATATGGCTGCATTTCAGATTTGTGGACGGGGAGGGGGGGACAGTTTCTTATGACCCCATGGGAAATTAAGCAGGAAACCAGTCAAGCAGTTTGTGAAAACAATTTTCAGTCCAGTTTCTGTTCTCTTGCCTCTGATTTGGTCTGTGTGCTCACTGCGTATCTCAGGTATTTGCTCACAAATGGGTGCTCAAATATCTAAGCTGTTTGGGACAAGCTATGCTTGGCAGAACAGATCTAGTAGGATTTTTTTTAGTAATTAATCAGTGATTATTCACACCAGCCTTAATCCTACATGTATGTTTAGCTCCAGACTGTTTTGTGTTTGGCTTAAAAAAGTCAAAGGGCTCCTGAAGAAAAGTAAGAACCTAGAAAAATTCCAAACTCTTTAATTGAGCAGCCATGTATGGAGCTTTCTGTATTTTTTACATGCCAGCTGCTGCTAGTTCCTAAATTGTTTGGGCATCCTTTGCTTCTGGTGCATGAATAAGCAAGTGACACTACACAGAACTATGCTCAAGTCCCTCTGCTGCCATTTAAGACTACCCTCTTCTTGTGCTTTCATGCATATCATGCAGAGCATCTTTTGTGTTTTTTCCGTCTTGTCCCCTCCATTCTCTCCGGATCTCTGTCTTTTTGGACCCCTGCTTATCATTCTTGCAGCGCAGCCCGGCAATATCGTCATTGTTCTCAGAAGAGGTGCTCTTTTCTTATGTCTTTACCACTTCACTGCTTCCATTTTGACATTTTGTGTGCGATGAGACATTTCAATGGAGGAACAATATTTCTTCTGAGAGAAGCTTGCTGCCTCTCAGTGGCTCGACTCCAAGTGTGGTCAAGTCCAAAAGCGGCGCTGAAATGTTGTCGTTACATCTCAGGAGCGACGGAAAGAGAGAAGAAAAAGGGAAACGGAAAGAGCCTGGGGCCATTTGAGGGCATCATCTTCTTCTTGCATGGAGTTGTGTTTGTCACAAATTTCAGTAACGTGTCTTTTCTGGCTGGCTGCACTTGGCTTAGTGCAGACACTTGTAGCTGAAGATGAGGGTTGGCAAAGATTAATTTTTGCTCTTGAGTTGTGTCCAAGAAAATTTGTAAACCGTAATTTTTTACAGCGAATTTGCTAATGTAAGATATTATTATCCTAAAAAATAACGTCCCGCTATGGTTAAACCAAATGAAGCCAGCCTGGCATTGAAGAGATGGAGAGAAAATGCTGACAGCATCATTAAGAACAATAGTGGCCTGATTCCATTTGTTAAATGATAAAAAAGCAGTAAAGTCCATCTTATAATCCCAGTATTTCATGTGTTTATTGTTGTCTTCCTGCCTTCAAAATCTCTCATAAGCCAAAAACCCAAGACATGCATGTCCAAAATAAACGTAGAAAACTGTCAAAAATTTGCTTACTAATGCCAAAAGCATTTACATCAATTAAATTGACTATTATTTCCATCTATAAGCCTGTGCGAGGCAATTTTTTTCTATCTGTACCTTCCCATTAGGGCGCACTAAAACTTATTTCAAATGGACACATGCATTTCAGACTTTGGCTGATGCATAGTTTATTTTAGCCATCATTGTTGTCTGTGTGAAAAGGAAAGAAAGGTCTCTGTCTGCTGGGTGGGTGGGTGTTCTGTTGTTTAAACCAGACGGTTAGTTTTCTATTTTTGTTTGGATTTAACATATAAAAGAGGGATTCCGAAAGCACATTCACGTTTAAAACCCTCTGTACATTTGAATTTAACTCTATGCAGCAAATTAGGTAGTATTTTAAATGTTGCCATGATATTGCTAATGTAAGACATAAACATTCTAACAATAAAACTGCAAATGCACTTAAAACAAAACTTAGGAAACCTGGCGGGCTAAAAAGGGTGAGTGCAGCCACACCATAGTATCAGAAAATACAATCTATTTCATTGTGACAATTCACCTGGTGAAAACCTGGTGATGCAACTTGAAATACATTTTTTTTGTTCTGTGGTGCAATGAGTTAGCTTGGATCCTGCTTGACTATCAGCTGAATATAATTCCAGTACACTTGTAGTATAAAAATGTACTCATTATGCAATCTATTAGGACAAATTCAAACAGCTTGGGGGCTGCTTGAGCACAATGAGCTGAAAACAGACAAAACAAAGAAGTCTCAGAAATTAGGCCTTGAACATGCGTCCCTCATTAGGGGAGAGAATGGAGAGCGTTAGGTTCCTCGGAGCGCAGGCTTTGATAATCTCACCTGGTCAAAGAACATTAGTTGGATCAAAACGAGGCCTAGGAAAAACTGGGAAACTGAAGCAAACCCCACTGTTTACCAGTATAGGAAAGACTTTGTAAAAAAAAAGCAAGAAAGGCTGTTTATGGTCAACGAGGATACCTACCCTCTGTCCAGGAACTGAGCATTGCACAACGTCCGTCAGGCAAACAGTACAGAAGTAGCCTGTGGTATTTAATGGGTGTCATTTTGCTGTACATCTCAGTCCTGCTGGTTATTGAATTTTAATATGATCAAATGTAATTTACTTTTATGTTTGTTGCTGTAAGTTGCAGAGTGCAGGCCTATAGTGTAAACACAAATGAAAAAAACGCTTAATCTAAGGTGCCAGAGCAGAGGGATGCCAGGAGATTGCTGAAAATGGGACTAATTTTCAGACTTGGATAACCCTGATGCAATTAAGCAGTGATAGCCCTCACAGCATCACACGTGCAGCCCATTCAGTTGAGTTGTCTGCCAACGCGATGTATGTGCATGGATCACCATTTATGCTTTAATCCGCTTACTTCCCCTTTGTGTTTCATGGCTATTTCGCTACTTTGATGAAGTCTATACCTGTCCTTGCCGGGGCTTGTCACTCTTCCTGAGTGTCATTCACACGTCAGTCAGAACCCTCCAACCTGGCACCACTTAGCAGATGGAGCGGAGCAGGAGTGGGCTGCTTTTTGGTTCGCTTTGGCTAGGAATAATATAGCCTGGCATTGCGATTTGAACCAGTTACTATGTGCAGAGCCAAGCAAATGAGCAGCGCAGCTGGGCCATCGTTGGTCAGCGGCTGAGCACACAAAGCCCAGGAGACACAGAGGCAGAAAAAAAGGGTTGCTTACCACAACCCCACCAGACACCGCTTATTAATATTCATTAATCACCCATTTCCATCCGCCCCCAAGCCCCACGCTCTGCACCCCTCTCCCACTGAATGCATTATTCAGAGGTAGCATTTTACCTATTAAATAGTTTTAATAAATAATGACATCTGGTAACAGTTTTGTCTTCTGAATTAATGACAGCTGGCTATATTTCCTAGCGGCTGGAGGTGTTGCTGAGGTGGATTTCTATTCAGCCACCTCTCCTCTCGCTGCTTTCTCTTTGTCTTGCCTCTTTTGTCAAAGTCGGTTGGCCTGTCAGTGGATCAGAATGGGACTGCGTCTGTCTCTATCAGTCACCTTCAACAGCAGGCCGGAGGACAGGCAAATATGTCGAAGCTGTTTATTTTACCATTATCTCCATGTTTTTCTAGCTGAGATAATACTTAGAAACCCCACAGCTCCCTGGGGACTATTTTTGTGGTTTTGATGCTGGACAACAAGTTGTCTATTATGTCTATCGTATTCCTTTACTTTTATGTTTACATAAACTCAACTGAGTTTAAATGTCCCCATAAAAACACACACATACGGTGATGCATTACTTAACCATGCTGACAATGTAAGCATCACTGTGTACAGGCTGTAGCTGTCAGTTTCTGATAAGTTGGTAACCACTAGTGTTTGAGTGGCCCGCAGATGTCCATTGTTTCCGTGTTGTGAGCTCAAATTCCCAAAAGAAAAGCTTGCTTTCCCTCTTGTCAAAGCACATTTGTTTTTATCTTAATTTATTGAGGTAAAAAAGGATTTCCCAAATCTTACAGCATAATTCCAGGCAGGAATATCACAGCTCAAGATGGAGAATAATATACTCCTCCTAAGAGTGATTTCTGTTTTTGTCTTTCTACACATCACCCTGCCTGAGTAGATTCCACACAGCAGGTCTATTTATAAAGCCGAGGCCGCGGTGTGATACTTCAGAAGTCCCTTTCACTAATCAGAGATGTCAGTCTGGGGTTGTCGGAAGCAATCACAGGGAAAAGTGGTGGAGAATGGGAAAGTTATTTGGTTAATTTCATTTAGAATGCTGCCACAGGTCAGGCACTGGCTAATGCTTTTTTTCCTCTTTTGGTTACCTTTGTATTTGTGTGCCGGGGTTGAACATGTATTGTTTAAGACGTCATTTTTACAATTT
>JAVLVB010000724.1:2572859-2583317 GCA_032876305.1 Orestias chungarensis
GTGTGTGTGTGTGTGTGTGTGTGTGTGTGTGTGTGTGTGTGTGTGTGTGTGTGTGTGTGTGTGTGTGTGTGTGTGTGTGTGTGTGTGTGTGTGTGTGTGTGTGTGTGAATGATGTGCAAGCAGTGTAGAGTGATGGAGTGATTGACAGTTGCTTGAGTGATTAAAGAGACTTTTAGGTAGTGGACCATTGTGAGAAAAAGCTGTTTGTACAATCTGAAGAGGACAAAAAAGAACATAAAGGAGAACTGCATAGCAAAACAAAAACAAAAAAAACAACAACACATAAATAGACTTCCTAAAGAAAAGCTGAAAACTGGTGCAGATTGGCAGCCAATTTTGTCCAAAAATAGACAGACAAAAAAAGGTTGCAGACAGGATAGGACTGAATGATAGATGGGTTGGATGAGTCATCGAACACGAAAAGAGAGGGTTGGCCCTAGAAAGGTTTCTGACAAGGATTGAAAACAAGATGCCACAGCTTGGCTTTTTATGCTTGTACTTGTGTCTTTTTTGTCTGTTGATCTTTGTATAATCATCTTGTCTGTCCATCTTTCATCCTGTTATATTTACAGTAATGAGGGAAGGACACCACTATGTTGTTTCTCCTAGAAGACTGTATTTAATGCCACATGTAGCTCAGGATAGTGGACTTCAAATGTCACAAAGAAAAGACTTGTTTTTGCTATCTTCTGTTGCACTATTTGGCACCATGGTCTTTAAACAACTGTTATTTGCTTGCTTCTTAGATCACTTCTGGTTCAACAAAATTTAACTCCCAGCTAAGATGCTTTCTCAGGGTCCGGACCCTGAGATTGTTGCACTTGATAACTCAATGCAGTCAGATGGGCTTGGTTTGAGAGATAACTTTGTACATAGTGGCATAATTTTAACAAGTGAATTTGCATTGTATCATAATAAGGACTTGAATTGGACTCTATTTAATCATATTTGAATGCATTGGGGAGATGTTATTCTACAGTTCTATGAAGCTGAACATTAACTGGTCAATTTGGTAAAAGGTTTTCAAATGTTGGTTCTCCTGAATTGATGCCATTTTGGTTCGAGTGGAAGGGGCTCACGCTGCTGTAACTGACACTGGCTATAATGTTCAGCTTCTCCACCAACAGTTGTCGAAACCTTCTCCCGCCTTCATAACTCCTTTCCTAACCTCAGGCATTCCTCGGCCCCTCCTGTCTCCGGAGATTCCATGTTCATTATTTACACTCAGGGCCCACAGCAGAGTCTGACTGAACTAATTTTCTCTGTTGGCTGCCTCTTTTGACACACACATTAAGTGAAAGTCACATTAAAAACAAAACAAATTTCATATATAAACACAAGCGGACATGGCAATTACTTGAGCCTTGAGACAACAAACTTCCGTTTGTTTCAGACTCCACCTCTTGTTTGCTGGCTGTTATCTTTACAATATGAAACAATATACACAAAACTGACAGGTTGTGGAGAAATTTGAGGCAAGAGACATTGTTCAACTCTGACTGTAGAAGTAGTGCCTTCATCCAGGCTGTCATATTGTGAAGTTTGCGGACAACACAGGAGTAGTTGGATGCATCACAAACCGTGATGAGTCCAGCTACAGGCAGGAGGTGGAACACCTGGAGGGCTGGCGCAGAGATAACAACCTCTGCATTAATGTAAAGAAGACCAAGGAGATGATTGTGGACTTCAGAAGGGGCAAGCATGCCCACCTCCCCCTGCACATGGGAGGATCTGCGGTGGAAGTGGTCAACAGCTACAGGTACTTGGGTGTACACCTGGGTAACAACCTCACCTGGAGCAACAACACTTCCATTCTGGTCAGGAAGGCGCACCAGCGGCTCTACTTCCTCAGGAAGTTGAAAAGAGCTGGACTCGGGAGCTCAGTTCTCACCTCCTTCTACAGATGTGTGGTGGAGAGCGTCTTGTGCTCCAGCATCAACGTGTGGCATGGAAGCTGCTCTGCTGCAGACAGGAAAGCTCTGCAGAGAGTGGTGAAGGCTGCACAGAGAACTATTGGAGTCTGCCTCCCCAGCACCACAGACATTTACACCTCCAGATGCAGGAAGAGGGCATCCGGCATCATGAAGGACCCCACACACCCAGCACACTCACTTTTTGTCCCGCTCCCCTCAGGCAGGAGGCTGCGGAGCATCAGTTGTAAAACCACCAGACGAGAAACAGCTTCATTCCTGAAGCTGTGAGACTCTCAAACACACGCAAGGAGAATTACAAATGAAAAACACTTTCTCATTTAACCGGCACTGTTCACTTTAATATCACACTTTAAAATGTCACTTTAAAATGTCACTTTAATATGTCACTTTATTAACCATCCACGCTGATACAGCAAATTTTGCACTCCGAATTTTCATTGCTGCTATGTCCGAAGTCCCGTTTTGTAGATTCTGTGTAGTCAAAATCCTATTTCTCTTATATTTCTTTATATTTTATTATATTATTCATATTTTGCAGCTAATTAAAATTCCTATCAGGGTGTAAACTGGAGCGTGGGATTAGAATTTCGTCCCACCTCATGTACCACAATTGATGTGATGACAAATAAAATTCCTTGATTCCTTGATTCCTTGATAACAACAACACAACTCATATTTTCGCTCCCTTGACTTGTAGTTCTGTAAATTGCAACAAGGTTGGCAGCCGGTTAAATCCTACTATTGAAGTGCATCATTATACTTCAGTGCATTGTTTTAGCTCCTAACATTTTGTATTTTTTATATTTTTGGTTGGGGCGTTAAAAAGTGCATTTTACAGTAAATTGCAAAAATCTTTTGTGTAACGAACAAAACATATTACTTTATAACTGTGAACATGATATAGCTTTCAAAAATTTCATTAGAAAAAGCTAAAAACTGTTTTATGAGATTGCAGGACTCCTTACTCTGTAATCCTTAATAATGTTATGTGGATATGCCTTTTTTTTCAGCCAGACAAACAAGTTGAAAACAGCTGGTAGGATGGATGGAAAAAAATACTGTGAACCTTTGAAGAAAACCTTTTAAACACAGCAAGACGTGTGATTTGAGAGATGTTTACCATATCGCAGTATGGCCTTGACTAAAATATGTAATCAGAATCTGTAATATTTTATGTTTACCTGTCTTTCAGGCTGACTAAATTGAGGTATTTTAACAAGACTGACAAAGCTGGCAGACACACAAATCACAGCTACAAAGAGTACTAGGAGGTGGTGAATACAAATGTTTGTTACATTCAATAGTGCTTTGTATTTAGCATATCTACCACCATTTTTTATCGGAAATACACTGTTCTATCAAAAAAATTAAAATAAAGTTACATCCCTAATATAAGAATCCTTAAAGTTCTGTTATCTAAGATTGTCAGCCTGCTTTCTTTCTCTCTTTTTTTTAACATAGCATGTTGGAGTTGGATTCATCACCTTGGACACAAAGTTAGTCAATTATAGCATAGCTTAGTGAACAAATGTATGTTGAAAACAGATTGATGTGAAATAAAAATGCAGCAGAAAAATAAGAACATAAGAAATATAGTTTGTGTATTCATATCTCCTTCTTTTCCCATTATATTTGTCTTTAGGTGCAGCAAGATGTTGGGCGCAATGCCTGTGTTTGGCCTGAAGTTCTTGCTTGCCTTAATAATGGTTCAACAAGCAGGTTCAGGTGAGTACTTATTACCAATGGGTAGAACTAATTTAAAGTGACATGCATATTTTTAGGTTTTCATTTTGTAGCTTGGCAACAACTGAGTTGTTAAGCACATCTTTTGCAACTCAAAGCTACTTGTATATATGTTCATAGTAACTTTGCCTTGATAGTGATTCATTTTTTATGTATTATGAAACCTCACATTTCAGATGATAACCGAAGGATTAAGTGGTTTAAACCTCCTTATTCCGGGTCTATGTTCTCCACCCATGCCTTATAACTACAAGGCATCCTCATCAACATGTAAGGCAATTGCGGTCTTAGTTATGCTTCACAGAGCTTAGCTAGCTGCTCCTGTGTGCAAGTGAATGTAAGAAAACCATTTAAGCTGCATACTGCCCATACCAGCAAGGCGAAATATTCACTTAATGACTGTTCAAAAAAAGTTTAAAATAAAGAAAAACTCCAAATTCTTAAATTGTGACATTTTAAAATCTCACATGAAGTATGATTTTCAGGTGATTATATATTTAAACAAATATCTATATGTGTGTTATCCTGGGCTTTTAGACAATATTCTCTAAACAACTGCACCTTTATCTTGAAATCTAGGCTGAATCCTCTCTGCAGAAATCATCCCTACCACCAGCACCTCCTCTTACTCCTTGTGACCTATTTCAGAAGGTAGTTTTATATTCCACGGAGAAATTAAGAAGCATGTTTAGCTCTCAGCTTAATAATAATAATAATACAGCAAAAAAATATATATATGCTTAAGTATGTCAACGTTCTATATGCCTAATACAACCATGATTTACTTGGGTAATTAAGAATGCATAAAAATAGAAACTCCAATGGATTTCCTGTTTTGTGGGTTGCAACAATATACATTAAACAGGCAAACCCTACATTTTTTCATCTTACTTGTGGAGTCTAATGTATGACCTGCTGTAATACAAAACTATTAGGAACGCTTCAATGATATACTTACTAAGAATTACATCATGGGATCTGATGCTGGTATTAAATAAGGTTTGGGTTTTCCTTAATAAGAGCTGCCACTATTGGGTCGCCAAACCATTAATGAGACAGAATCTTCATCAAGTCCTACGAGAATGATATCATCAAACACAGATCAGGGCTTGCTTTAGACTTTGCTGTTGTGTGTTTTTTTTTTTTTTTTCAAACTTAATTTTTCCTCATGCATAGCTGATGAAGGAAAGGATATTTTTTTCTCTACAAAATCTCCAAACTGCATGTTTTTTTTTTAACATCATTAAAGGTCCCTGCCAAATACAAAACAGCAAAGCGGAAAAAAGGAAATCATCTGTCAAAGGGGATTTTCTATCAAGAGTATAAAGTTTCTCAAGTTTGCAATGCAACTCACTTTGGTGGCATCAAGCCAACTTAGGCATTTTTTTAGATCCCCCTCAGTTCATTTTCACTCATATTCTGTTCATTTCCATACACTTGGCAGACCTCCACAGCTTGACTGCTTCCCTAGCTTTGGCTCGTACTTACCCCAGTGGCTCTAAAAAGAGATGTGAAGACGCAACAGCAATCGGAGCTAAAGAGCTTACATTTAAGTCATATCAAAGAAATAAAAATGTCTTTTAGTTCTGATAAAATCTCAGAGATATTTATATCCAATTCGAATAAGGGGAAACTGATTAAACTTTGATTAGTCTGAAAAAAGCTGAAATTTAGGGTGACAATCATGTAATTATACAGAATCGAGTCATCCAAACTTTGCAAGGGTCTTGACATTTTGCATGTGTTTGCCAGACTTTCTGGGTGACCTTTTGAAACTGCTGATGGTGATGAGCAGAGGACAGTGTGGCAGAGAAACAAGGGCCGGGTTATTGGTAAGAGTGTGAAACTCTGAGTCATTTGTCAATCTGTGCAAAGGATCTTGTTGCCCAAGCTGCCTCCCGATCTGTCTGTTTGGTAGTTTTATCTGTCTATTCCAGGGGCCTATGTGGGTAATGGAGAGCGGGGAAAGTATTCACATCCGCCAGTCATTCTTTGGCCTTTTTGTACCCTGCCTGCACACTACTGATGAATATCTGTGTGTATCTATTTGTATCTGTGTGTATAAATAGGGCAGACTCTACACCTATATTCTGCTCCCGGTGTCCTCCCTTGTTTGTTTGCTTCTCTCCGTATTATAGTTTTTCTGCTTTTTATGGAAGATAAGTAATAAAAAAAATTAATCAACAAATAAATAGATTGACTCAGGGCTCAAGTCTGCAGGAACAGAAACAATAAAAAAAATCCAATCAGCTTTTCTGTGTGTCTGTATGTATACGTAAAACTTTTTTAACATTCTATTACAATTTTTCTGATCTCCTTTTATTCCCTCCTTCCTTCATGGATTTAACAGTTTTATTTTTCCAGCTCAAAATCCTGGAAAAAAGTCACAGGACCAATGGTAGGGCTGGCATTAAAGCTCACCTCGAAACGCCTTGCTTGACAGCAGAGAATTGGAAAAGGCTGGGATGTGAGTGGAGAGTGCAGACTGGATGGTGTGTGTTTGTTACACTTTCTTGCACGTGTGCGTTTGTATGTGTTCATAAAAGCCCTATTAACGCCGCTACAAATTTTGGCAGCTTGTCCCACAAGATAAACGTCCTATAAAATCATAGAAGGTGCTAAATTTGTCGCGGCAGGAGCTTAAGGGGAGTTTCTGTAAATCCTAGTAGAGCCTTCTCTGAACTGGCTGAGCTAGCTGGAAAGTTGCTGTGAGAGGGTGAATTTCATCTCTGGGAGAGAGGTGGAGGTGGAGACAGGTTGGAGACTAGGTTGGGGTCAGAAACTTGAATAATGGCTAAAAATATTAGTTTCACACATGTAAAAACCTCCCAATCATTAGTGGCATGTTCCACTGCCCTGGATTTGTATGTGCTAAAGAACCTACGCTGACTAAAACTTTAGGCAAATTTTGCCAAATCAGAACCTAACATTGGCACACAGCCATTTAAGTGTTGTAGCAGATCTAATTTAAACCCTATGTATTTACATTTTTTTGTTTGATCACTTTGTTTGAAATGACCTGCAGGAGAAATAAAATTCCCTGTCCGCATAGACTTAAAAGATGCTATAGCACAAACATACTAGTATTTAGATTCAGGCAATACCAGGCCACATTTGTTAAAAATAAACACATCAAAGCAAAGTTTCACCAGTAAATCTTGTTCTTTCCACCAGTTCAAACAAAACCTTCAAGTCCATGAAAAGCCTTTAAGCCTCAAGAATGCAACAGTCCAGTTGTTTTTGTTCTACCACCCGTCAATTCTTAACACAACAGTGAACTAATGGTGACAAGCTTCTGTCAGACAGCTTTTTGTCTTGATTTATGACCTGCAAATGTGTCTGCACAAACAAACGTTCTCTCACACGCACATAACCAGCTGACACACAGGCAAAAGGGTAAGATTTGTGGCAGCTGCAGTGAATGCCCTCGATCAGTTTCACTTGCTCTTCACTTGCAGGCTGACGGGTTCGAATTGGCCAACTTGAGGAGTGCATAGCCCTCATCTTCAGAAAAGCTTTTGCCGAAATTTTAAACAGAACCACATAGGAAAAACAAGAGTAAGGAGAGGCAGGATGAAGAATGATCTCTGCAATTGTGTTTCTATTAAAATGAAAATGCTATTACCGCCCACCCTGTGTCTGTGTGCAGCTTGCCATCAGACACCTGAAGGCTCTTTAGTTGTTAAAAAAATTGCATACATCTGCAATGGGAAGAAAGATGACACTCATTTGACAACCATTTTAGCGATCAGAGTTCTCAATCGGCAAGCTGCAGGAGAAAGGTGTCTACTTTGAGAAGACATGTTTCTTGAAATACTTCTCTTGGTCAAAGTTCATTTGGCTTTCTAAGATATTATTGTGCAATGTTATAAAGTGTCAACCAAATGTATCAAAATGTATCTTTTTAACTAAATATTTTTTCTAATGATGCATGCCATTAACATGATATTTAGTCTATACAGCAGGTTATTGCAGTATAGACTAAATAAATTCTTGAAATGCATAAATTACATGAGATGTTAATCTCATGTAATTTATGCATCATGAAAAGTAAACAAGGTTTTAACCTTAATAGGAGATCATCAATTCACTGTTCTATATATTTTTTTTTTTCCATGATTTGAATTTTTTTATGGTAATTATTAACCAGCTATAGAAATTGACCACTGAAATACGTTGAAGACGTGCTGGATGAGGTAGAGTTTTCTGCGCCTCCTCTCCGGTTGTGCCGTGTCACATATTGTATGAAGAAGCCAGCTGAAGCAAGTAATTTTGATTATAGATGTACTACTCAAATTGACGCAGCTTCATACATTCATTGAATGTTTGGGACATGTGAAGTTTTTCTATAGGCTATAAACATGCAGTGAAAGCTGTAAGGCAGAAAGTAGCATTCTGCACTGATAAGGGCAGCGACTAAAAATAGTCTGAAGAACTGAAATAAAGAATATGATGGTACCAGGATGACTCTCCTTTTTGGTGGTTATCTCCATTAAAGCAACATGAATTAAAAAAAATAAATGTAAAAAACTGTTGCAATATTCATGCAGACTGATATGCATTGCAAGACCATACCATCTTTTCTAAATAATTAATATTAATAATAAAAAGAGAGATTGTCCAATTTTAAAATATTTACATGTTACCTTAGTTTTATTTTATAAGGTATACTTATTATGCCATATTGTTAAAAGGTATAAACGGATTAAAGCCTAATCAAAAATCTTGTTCAGGTTTTATATATTTGTACATTTGAGTCAGTGCCTCACCAGTCATGAGCTTGTCTCACATAAAACCATAACTTTACTGTTATAGGATATACTGAAAGTATTGATTACAGACAGATCTCTAAACTTGTAAATGTTCCTCTGGGCATATTTTTATGTAAAAGAGGAAAGAACATAATTTCCCATTAAGACTCACAAGTTTATGATCAAATTTCTAACAGAAAAGTAAAAAACTAAACCAAACTGGTGAAGATTTGCAGATGTCAATAAAGGGTGTCTATAATCCAGTAGGACTCATTAAATGTTGGTGGACAAGTAACACCACAAGTGTAAACGGTGAATTTTGCTGGGAGATTCTTGGTAAGAATCTGTTAAGAACGGGAATTATTTAAAAATGAATTGGTCATAATTAAATCTGAGCAATCCATGAAACTAATTATTTCATGCAAGACAAATGTTGAAGGTCTCAAAATCATAAGACCTTTGTATAAAAGGTTTTACACATTTCAGTGAATGTGTTCAACATTTGTTTCTGGTGTCACTTCATATTACTACACATAATTTATTTTCAGATTTGTGCTCATTTTTATACAAGTTTTCTGTGTGTGTTGCCTTGAATGCTAATCTTATGTTAATTGTCTGAATGCAAATATATTCACAAATAGAAATCTAAATATTTTCAGTACATGCTTTCCCAACTGTGTAGGATAATTTTACTGAAAAAAGCATTTTCTTTTTCCTGAATATTTGTATTGTAAAATGTTGTTTTTATCTCACCCTCAGAGCTGGGTTGGCCTTGTTTACTCAAAGCAGCACAAAGACAAATATGAAACAATGATAGATAACCAAATAAAAGGCAGTCTCATGAGAGTCACACCTCTTGCAATGTTTCCATCTAAATGCAGATCATTGATAGGGGTGCCATTTTGTTATATATTGCTCTATATTCACCTCCATGGAGGAAAATATTTCAATATTCAATTGAAACGTTTCTGACTTTAAGGATAGATATTTTTCATGCTGATGGATTCCTTTGAATTCTTCATAAATCTGAAAACATTATACCAAATCCAGTAGAAGTGTGGAAAAGGACACTTTGACTTTTGATAAGGCTTAGTTTACGTAAAGCAAAAAGGTTTTTGATGTCTTCAAGGAATCAAGGAATCAAGGAATTTTATTTGTCATCACATCACATGTGGTACATGAGGTGGAACGAAATTCTAATCCCCCGGTACAGTTTACACCCTGATAGCAATTTTAAATAATATAATAAAATATAAGACCTATGCGAGAATAGGATTTTAACACAGAATCTACAATATGGGACTTCGGACATTGCAGCAATGAAAATTTGGAGTACAAATAGTATAATAAAATATAAAGAATTATACGAGAAATAGGATTTAACTACACAGATCTGCAATATGGACACAGAATCTACAATATGGGACTTCGGACCTAGCAGCAATGAAAATTCGGAGTGCAAGTGACATATTAATTGACATTTTAAAGTGACATTTTAAAGTGTGATATTAAAGTGAACAGTGCCGGTTAAATGAGAAAGTGTTTTTCATTTCTAACTGTCCTGGCGTGTGTTTGAGAGTTTCACAGCTTCAGGAAAGAAGCTGTTTCTCGTCTGGTGGTTTTACACCTGATGCTCCACTTGTGTCCCTCTGGGTTTGTGTACGTTTTGTTGCGGTGAAAAAAAAATACATAGCACTAAGGTGTTCCACTAAAGGAATAGAGCAGAGAGAGACAGCAAGGAGCCTCTTCTAAAAGATGTGTTGTGTCTGTGAAAGTGTGGTTTACTGTATCACTATGTCACTTAATATCCCTCCTGGATAACAACCGTACATCTTCTCTCCATGGATCACATCCTCTTATGTACTTTTCTAGATCAAATCATTCCCTTCCCATATCCTCCACATGATCTTGTTAGGTTTTATGTTCCAAGCCCTTTTAAAAAATCTTTTTTTTTAAATGATTGTTTTATTTTATTTTTTACTGGTATTGCAAATAGAGTGCTTCACCATTTTGGCATATCTGGTAAATAC
>JAVLVB010000724.1:2583417-2616065 GCA_032876305.1 Orestias chungarensis
CACACACACACACACACACACACACACACACACACACACACACACACACACACACACACACACACACACACACACACACATGCACACACACACAAACCCTTTCAGAAAAAGCTCAAATAACAAAAAAAAGTGCAAAAGTAGCCTGTGTGATCATGTTCGTCACTGTATGTTTTCCGTCTTTACTTCCTATTTCTTTTATTTCCTCCTTTCTTTGTGCTTTCAAAAAGCCTCTTGCACTTTCTTTTCACAGGTCATCTCACTTGATGGGCTGAGCTCCTCTTGAGCGCTGAATCAGAGGCCATTTCAGAGCACAAAACCTGTTTGATATTGCCAGAAAAAGTAATATAGACCAGCTGGGGTGGGAGTTAGACAAGTAGGGCTTGTCTAAGCGATGCCACTAGGAGAAGCAAAGGAGTGGATATTTATGTGTGCTTATGTGCCTGTGGGGAGAGTAAAATGTGATGGCAGGGCTGATGTTAAGCTATCAGGGAAGAAGCACTCAGCCTCTTACAGTGAACAACTCAAAAAGGATAACAGCCGCAGGAATGAGCAATGACAATTATTCATGTCCCGTTTTATGAGTTCAAAGGTGCCATGGCCAAGGAGAGCGTAACTACTTAAATGCTTGTCATAAGTTAGATTTCGACTTCTATTTTTGCTTCGTTGACAACTGTTTTAGATATTTAGTCAAATTTAGGTTTATACAAAGATGTCCTAAGAAAATAAAAAAATAAAAATTCAGTTGTTTTAATTGGTCACCAACATTTCTGAAAAATAATAACCTGATGATTGCTTTTGGATCTTTATAAATACTTATATACTTAAATAAATAATGATAATATTAATAATAATATTCCTTTCATGAATAACCAGCTTACCAATATGTGTAATTTCTATTTTTAAGATAATCAAACATACTGTTATTAAAAAAATAGATTGAAAGGCACTTGATAAAAATTGTTCTTCTGTTTTGGAAAATTTTCAATATTGTATAATATATTATTGCATCTACACCTTCTTTTGTTTTTACTGTGTTCCCAAAATATATCTTTTTAGGATGAAACAAATAAAAATAAAAATATTACAAGTATAAAATGGTCATTGAAATATGAACACAAATGAAACGAAAAAAATATTATTTGAAAGTATTATAAAACTGGCATGTAGTCTAAACTTTGGGAAATATCAGAGTGGAAGATAGAGTGGACACATAGCAAAGCGCCAGTCTCTGTGGGATTTTTGTAAGGATACCCTTTAAACACTCTGACATTTAATTACAGACAAAACAGGCTGATCCTCCAGGATGTAATGCATTAACATGTATTCAATTAAGTAAAGCTGCTGAAGCTGCCTACTTTTAAATAAGAAAAAATACCAGCAGGATGCTCGTACCTACATTATGTTAAATCACAGGGATGGTTTGTTCAGGTAGCTGTGCTTTATAAATTTTTTTTCCACATATAGCATTTTGTATTTTCACCACAAAGTTCAATATACTTTAAAAAAAAACTGTCTTGCAGCAGTTAGTTTCTTCTTTCCATTCGATCATAAAGGCCACATATGTGGAGCATACTTTTAAAAGCTTTCTTTTGTCAGGCCTCTGAGTCCTTCCAAGAAAAAGCTTTTTTTATACTGAGAGTAAATTACTCACAAGTGAAGTCTTTTCACCAAGATTTAGTACAACATCAGTATTAGGGGTGTCAGACATTTTTTGACATCTGGGTATTTTAAAGTAAAACTAGGTCATTGTTAACGGTGATATTTATTTTTATGTTGTTTGTACTTACATAGAAAGAGGACAGTGGGTAGGCAGTGTGGTATTTGTTTGATCCTGTGACAGTGATGTTAAGACGGGACAGGATTGTGTTATGTAACCGGTCTGGTCCTTTTAGTCTAAAGGGTAGGAAAATATATTTATAATATGATTAAATACCGGTTATTAGGAGAAACAGCAAAATTATTTTTGGATATCTATGTACAAATTTTCCTATTGGTGCATCTCTGTTTGCAGTGGAATTCAAGAAGCCTGTCAGAGAAAAGATGGCCGTAAAGAAATGTCTGCAAAACTCTTAAGAAAATTTTCTCTTTTCATTTTAGTGCAGAATATTTAAATTTATTAATTAAATTGTGGTGAAATTGTGGTGAAAAATACCAGGGAAGACCACAGTTAGGTTAAAAGGCTTAGGAAAATCAAAGAAAAAAAGCCCATAATAAAGACATAGAGAAAATGAAAGCTGCTATTTTTCAAAAATTACGAAGGCACCCATTGCTGGGTGCTTCGCTCTATTTTCAAAAAAAGGGAAAAAATAGGAAAAGACAAGACAAAAGTTTTCAATTTGTAGTTAAAAAGGGTCAAACTTGTGACAGACAGCTTCTGTTCAAACATCACTCCTGTGAGAATAACCCAGCTGTCAGAGATGTTAACTGGGATCTAAAAAGAAGGACCGAGGCAAACACTGTGAGAGCCATTGTCAAGATGAGACCGGGTAATGAGAGCCTCAAAGCCGGGGGAGGTCATGACAGCAAGTGGGCATATACAGTGTATGGGATTCTTTATTTCTGGCAGATTCAAAATTAAATTTGAATTATTTGGACCACGAGGAATACAAACAGAAGCCTGGCTCTCCTCTCTGGGGAACACATTGTAAGAACAGGTTTAACTATTTGCCAGCTGACAACAAGAAACAATATAAAAGCTAAGATTTTGGTCAGTCTGAAAAGCTATTGAAATTACAACAGAAAGATCCAGTTTGTGTTTAAAATATGTGTAATGTGACAATAAAATGTCATGAGGGTCCAGTAGGATGTTTTGAAATTAACATGCAACTCTAGGGTCATTTATTGAAAGAGCAATGTTCACTCCTACTTGTTTGTGAGCTTATGGGTTTCTGTTTAAAATATATTTTCTAACATCACCCTTTTTTAAATAATGAATTAATTTACTCTGTCTGTCTGGTAAAATGGTAAGAATTTTCTGTATCCACTTACATTAATACTGTTGACAGTAATTCGCAAATCATCCGCGCAACAAGACTTCTGGTGCTGCTGCCTCCCTACACTCTGCTTTTGATTTGTTGCTCCAATTAAGATGAAAGTATCGACTTTTAGGGGATTAGTTTGTTTTGTTTGTTTGTTTGCACCATAAAACAATGAGTTACAGAAGCCTTGTGCTTTTCTTGAAAACACAGAACCTTGAATGAGCAACAGTTATTCTGGCTTCACATGAATTCAAAACAACTAAAATCATTTAAAATGGCCTTTTGTCATTTTTTCTATTTGTGTGAATTGCACCTATTTTAAAGTTGTTTTGTTTTTTATCAGTGGTCCCATTTATAGCACCCATTTACAGTTATTAGCACTGGTGGTAATTATATGCAACAAGACAATTAAAAGATGTTACTATTGTTTGAATTGTCATTATACACAGAAATGTCTTGAAAAAGTATATTTTTGAAAATGAATTTAGTAGTGTGTAAAAACACTATCCTGCCATACATTATTTTAAACCCTAATAGCCATCCAATACAAAATTTACGAAATAAAGATAATTAGTTTGCTTTGGAAAACATGGGAAGGCATATACTTTAAGTGCAGCAATATTATTTAGTCTGTTAGCCAGGAAAGGTTAAGCAAAAAAATATCTTCTCATCTAAACCTGTGTATATCCACAATCACAACATTAAATTCAAAGTTTAAAGCTACTGTAAATTTGACGAACAACGACGCTACCATACAAAGTTAGAAGCAGGGGAAAAGGTAACTTCATGAGAAATGGAACAAAGACTGGCATCTGTGAGATCGATCTACCAAAACCAGTTGCTACATGTAACATTGTTACAGTACTAGTTACAAAAAAACTTGAAACCAGTCCACCCTGGAAATTTAAAGTCAAAGTTCTTAAAAATATGGATTTTAAGCTTTCCAGAGATGCCAAACACATCAAAAATAAATATTATATGGAAGATATAATCATTTAAATGTTTGCATTCCACAAACAATAATAGTGGAAAAACAGTACCTCAAAATGGGTATTGCTATCATTTTATTTCTCTTACGTCCTCAGTCTACAACAAGGACTTAAACAGGTGTTTGAGACTCCATTAAAACTCAGTCATTAACTTGATGATGACCAAATGAGAATACTTTAATCAATTGGGAACTCTTCGATATCTAAGCAATCTGTCCATCTCTGGGTAAGACATACACCAAAGAGCTCTTTTGAGTGACAGATCTGCCTCTAACAGCCTGGTTAACAACTGGTCAGCTGATTGAAAATGCATGTAGCGCCTCTGGGCTTTGAGGAGAATGAAGTTAGATGAAGCACTTTTTTTATGATTCCTAGATATAACACTAAAAGAAATGGCAAAAGATAAAAAAACAAGAAAAAAAACTCAACTGTGTGTGGTCTGAATAGAAATGAGCAAATATGTATGAGAAATTAAAAGCTATGTTGTAAGGTGTTTACCTCTGCAATGATGGAATTACTTTATTATAAACAAGGCGACAGAGATTAGACCATTATGATAATGTATGATATGTGTAGCAGAGCAGCCAAAACTGAGATCTAGTTAATACGTATGGTAGGACTAATATCCTTTTGTTGAAGATAATGCTTTAAATAGCAAAGAGGCACTTAGTATTGATTTTGTGAGGCATATTCTGGGGTTGATGTAATGTTTATAAAGCATGTTTGGCATTTTCCCTCTTCATTGACTCTTACTGTCAGCTAATACAATAATGGTCTGTTAGACCAATGACCAATCATTAGACTGAGTTGAGTTTCTACTTATTTGTGCTCTTTTTTCATAAACAAGAGTAACAAAAGAAACTGGAAGGGGTGTTTTTGTCAACATGAATCACCAATTTAATGAAACCTTTTTAGAGTAATGAGAAGTAACATTCAGTGGCCACATTAACAAGAGAGGATTAAAAAAAATCTCCACTTTTCTCTATTCTCTTCTCAGATTTAACAAATGCTGACACTGTGGTGAATATGCGGAAGGTTACTCATCAGACCATTACAGAGGAGCTGTCTAAAACAGTGCTGCTCCCATGCCTCTTCACCCTTCGCCCCAGTGCCAGCTCGTTCCACGAGCCCCCCAGGATCAAATGGACCAAGGTTTGGGGCCAGAGAGGCTCCGATGGCTTGCAGAAGGAGCAGTCGATCATGGTGGCCAAAGACAATGTGGTCAAGGTACACCAGCGGCTATTAAGAATATTGTGCTTGGTTTTCATTATCATCCGTCAGCATTTTTGTTTCCTTACGTTGTTATTCACACGTTCTCCACATTTTACAGGTGAAAAAAGCCTTCCAGGGTCGTGTATCACTGCCTGGATACAGTAAGGACCGCTACAATGCCAGTCTTGCTCTTACTGGCTTGCGTTCCAGCGACTCTGGACTTTATCGCTGTGAAGTTGTAGTGGACATCAATGATGAGCAGGACACTGTCCCACTAGAGGTCACAGGTAAATAAAATGTTTGAAGTTAAACAGTTACATGCACATTACTAGTACTGAAACAAAATTGTCAAACGCAGCAAATCTGTCTGTCAATTTGTAATAAATAACGTAAAATCCAGTTCAGGATGATTAAAATGTACCTATTTCTACTTTATACTATTGTTTTTGATTTTGTGATTTGATTGTACTTACTATTGTATATATTGCCTATTAGGTCAATAGATAATTATATTGGTTGCTTTATTTTGTGTTTTTTTTCTTTGCACTTTGTGTTCTCTTTAGAATAATTCTATCTTCTCCAACAAAATGTGTTTAAATTTCATTTTTTCTCCAGTAGTTGTTAAACACTTTCTCTCAGCCTGCAAAATCTTTCCACATCTGTTTTCAATCCCCTAATTTCCCTCTGCCTGCATTCTGCCTCAGCTGTGTCCCCTCTGCTATGATTAGTTTGTGTACTTCAGTTGTTTTTTTTTGTCTGTTTGTTTTTTTATTCAAAGACCTTTCTCATCCAATCAAAGCGTTTCTTGCAAATACTGGAATGGCTTAAATAGGCAACAACCAGTCACAACTATCAAATTAAAATACTAAATAAGTACTAAATAAGTGTCAGCTGTTCCTAGAAAACTGTAATTTGGAAAACAAAGAAAGACCTGCTGACATAAATACTTTAATTTTGTATCATCAGAATATTTAGTTAAGCAAAACAAGTTTTTAAAAGTTTAAGCTAAAAATCCTTTTAACTTAACTTTAAAAGGGACTAGCATTACACACCACATTCCAATGCTTAATTCCTTAAATTTCTATTCAACTTTACTGCACAAAAACCTAGTAATAGTACTTGATTTGTGTTTACCTTTTTTGAACTCTAAAGTAATATCTTCCAATGAAAAATAATAACTTTTCAGATTTGTTGTAAACCTTTGACATATTTTAACGCCAAAAAATGGCAGCCAGTAGTTTGCTACCCTAGCAAACAATGACCTGGCCTACCAAGTTTTCTTGGGAAAATCCTGGGCTCTGTCATCATCAAAAGTGTTTAAAACTACAAATATCTACATGACTTAATACATTTAAAACTTAGAAGACTTACACAATATTGTAATAAATGTAAATATTACAAGTTTTCACGTCATGAATATAGGTATACTACAGTTTCAATTTGTCCTTAAGTGAAAATTCAGAATGTCTAAAGGTTTAAAACAACAATAATGATCAGTTCTCTATCCGTTCAGTGCCAGGTTTATTGATGTCCAGCAATGATTATAAGGCTTAAGGAGGTTTTGTTTGCAGCTGGTTATAAGATTTTGCTTTCAGAATTAATTAGATGTCTCATATGTCACAGCTTGATCAATAAGACTGCGTTGAGACGTGCTGATTTACACCAGCTGTAAGTTCTTTGGATATTTATAATTGCTTAATTGATTATTCATAATTTCTCCTCAACCTAAATACCCAGAGAGGATCAGTGAGGACTTTCTTGTGCTTAACAATGGATTTCTGTACAAAAGACTAGCCTCATTTTCAGCCACCTTTATGGTTCAAAGTTAGACTTCTGCACTGTGTAAAATGTCATTTTTGTGTTACGTATGTGTTACATATAGAAGTTACGCTACATAATAAGTTAGCATCATGGTTGTTATAGCTGCAAAGGGGATTCAAACCATTATTAAAGCCTATGTATCAAGACTGGAATGTCATTCAAGTTTGTTAATATATAAAGGCAGGAGTTTTTTTATTTGTACAGTACAGAGTACAGTTGACGGGCAACTGTGGTCCATAAACGCCAGATCTTGTGGGATTCACTGTATAGTGTATGCTTGTCTTTGTCTAAGAATGTTAGATTTCTTCTGGTAATATATATCATTGAAACTATTGAGTATTCTTCAATGGTTCTCAGTAACAAATATTTAAAAACACTGAGTATTTCCTGATAAGATGGTTTAACTTGCCGGCAGAAAGCCGGCAAATTTTTTGCTTAGAATCACTGCTGCACTCATTGGCTGTGAGCTTTAAAAACATTGGTTCTGATGAGATTGCAAATAAGGAGTGATAAATTGCTTGTGCAAAAAGAAAAAGTTGCACATACAATTAATGGTTATTTTCCTTAAAGAATATTGTTTACATATGAGTTATAAAACAGATTTAGACATACTATAAAATCTGGACCTTTTTTTATCCTCACAAACCTTTAAAAAATTGGGCCAACTTTTTCAAGGTTTGCAATCATCTTTTTCATGTCAGTTTAATGCAGTTGTAACAGGTAGGACCACTTACAGTCCTTGCTTAATGATTGATGATAAGAAAAGGTGAAAGACGCTGGGAAACATTACACATTTTAGCACCGAGCTATTTAAAAGCTAAAAGCAGAAAAAAAAAAACAATTGCTGAAATTGAGCTGTTGGCACCTCTGTCACATAGTTCTACACATTTAGCTTTGTATGGTTCTCAGAGACTTGTCTATTTGGTAAACAAAAAAATGGCCTAGTAATAGCTTGTAGAATTTCAAAGGGTCACATTGTAGCTTTAAAGCTGTCAAAACATTCTGACCAGGTCACTCACTATAATGATGGCAAACTGTAACAATCACCAGAGTAACTGCACACTATGTTCTCCCTTGCAACAAGCTATGCTTTTACAAATTTAGCTTAAAATCAGCTCTAAATGCATGGTGACATTTGAAAGGCACAGCACCCTTCAGTGGCCACTGTTTAAGTAATAAAAGCAGAGTTTTCTCTTTTTTTTACTAATGGCCTTTATGGGAATAAGATGGGAAAAACAAGCTATTGCGTCTTATCTATTTTACTTTCATTAGTATAGGTCCTATGTTTACTCTGATGAAAAGAGGCCAGTTTTTCCCTCTGAAACTGTAAAGAAGACCTCTGATAATTATGCTTTTGAGACACTGTGTCCTGTAATTCTTGGCCAATCGATGCTACTTGTTAAGAATGAAACCGTTTATACAGCCAGCGAGAAGTAGCCATCTCTGGGGCTTTACTGGAAGGCTTTATTGCAAGTCTTTATTGGCAGTTCTATTACATGGCAGTGCTCGGCCATCCTCGCTAATTCAGCTCAGTAACCAACTTGGTAATTTTCAAGTATTGATACTGCTCAGCTGTATCAATGTATAAGACTCTAAACCCTTGTTTAATGCTCATGACTATGTTTTTATAAGCTTTACTGTCTTCTCTTGCATATTCATTTTACATCTCCCCATCTTTCTTGCTTCCAGTTCTATTTTAGTTTTTTCTTCCTGTGTTCTCATGGGCTAAACAGCCATGCTTCTTAGATGCACCACATCAGCTACATGAATAGTGCTCAGATATGACTTCACATCATAGACTGGAATGGTGTGTTAGCCGTGAAGATAGTAGAAAACTGTTGTGATTACTTATTCATATATTTGCTTCACAAGACTTATCCATTTTAGAGTTTTAAGCGACTGCATGCAACAATGATATGTCAAGAGGACACAGTTATGTAAGCTCTGTCAGACCTGTAGTATGCTCCACAATAATGTGGGTCACCTTAAGTTAAACTAAACAATATGTATAGTAATTTTGTTACTTATTATGTTTAAAGTAGAGAGCACAATGTCAACATAGAAACATTAAAATTGTAGTAGTATATTCTGTATGACACATTTACTGGTACCCCTAGTTTGGATGTGCAAAAAAAGTTTAAAATAATTTCACATTGACATAAAAATGTATCCCAATGGTGCCTCATGTGTCTCTTTACTTTACTTTACCACTCAGGATTCTTTAGAAGATTAAGGTCTAAAACCTGGGATGACCATGGAAACGATGTGATTTAATATCACAGTTGCATTCTCTCTGTTGGTTTGGCTTTATATTTCATCCATTATTCTACTAAAAAGACGGCTGATGACCCATTATGATTTTACTTGTAGAGCACAGTAGATTTAGTGATGCAGTGCACTGTGAGAAGGTTCCAACTGCTTTCGGAAGATATACAGGCCAAACCGCTTTAGAGATCCTTAACAGTGGGCATCTGGAGGACAGAAAAGGGATTTCATAACTATGACCTCTAAGCTATCTACAGGACAACAATTGCTTTTCCTTGTAGATAGCTTCTAATAGTTGTGTAGATGCAGTGACTAATTGCACTTAATAGTCAACGTGTAAGATTTCTTTTTCTCACTGAGCATGGTTGTAAGATAGGTGTAGTCTTGTTTGTCACAGTTCCACTTGTTCTAAACCTTTCAATCATTGTCGGACAACAGAAATATACTGGTTTGTAAGGAATCATTTTCTTTTTGGCACGTTGTGACCTATGAACACAAAGAGGCATCCCTTTTTTTTATTATGTTATATTGTATTACCTTTTTAAAGAGAAGAAAAACCTTGTTAGTAGTCATTAATTACAGCCATACATGCACGTACTGACAGCTAGAGAAAATGTATTGAGACCAGTTTACCTAACGTTCATGTTTTGGGTTCTAGGAGGAAGTGGAATTACGCAGAGAGAACCCACACATGCACAGGGAGGACATGCAAACGAATAATTAGTAAAAACAAATAATTTTATTTAAGAAAAACACACTAAAACCAATATCTGAGCTTTACTTCATATATTTTTTTGTGTTAATTCATGCTGCTGCAAAAAAATATTAACTGTTATTTTTTCTATCATGAACATTAATCCTGATTAAAATCAATAAATCTAAGGAAGCTTTTTAATAACTTAATATGATAATTGTTTGATATGTCTAATGTGACACGGAATTTAGGTAATTTATATCTAAACCTAAATAAAGTGGATAATTTAAAAATAGCATAATACAGAGTTCTAAGCTCCCTCACTAAGGTGTAGATTTGAAGTTAAAACTGAACAAAGGCAAAAATGGGGGGGCTTGAAAATACTGGACAAGTAATATACCTTTATTCCTTGTTAGAATCGATTTTAAGTTGTTAGGAACTGCAGGGATCCATATATGAGCTTCATTGTCACTTGCTTCATTATATATCGGATTAAAGTCTTCTCGGTTTAACATTTACCAATGCTTTAAAAGACATTTTCTTTAATTATTAATGTGACATCTGTTGGATTTTAATCTGGACTGTGTTATTGATTCTTACAAAGTCATAGACCTTACAAAGCTGTATAATTCCAAGTCACCAGGTTTGTTACATGCAAATTTATTACTTTTAAAATACTATAAAAATATTTAATTTTACTAGGCAGAGCTTGCCTAATTTCCACCCTGTAATTTTATACTGATAATCATAAACAATTTTCTTCCCAACATTTAGGACAAGAAAGTAGATAAGGATATTTCATAGTTATTATCCATCCATCCATCCATCCATTTTCCAACCCACTCAGCCTTGTGGGGTCGCAATACTGTGCTGGTGCCTATCTCCAGCAGTCATCAGCAAGAGGGGTGGGTTAACCCTGGACTGTTCGGCAGTCCATCACAGGGAAACACAGAGACAGAAAGGAAAAACAACCGAAAACACACAGGCACACTCACTCACACACTCTCACTTATGGACAATTTAGAGAATCCAATCAGCCTAACAGTCATATTTTTGGACTGTGGAAGGAACCTAGAGTACCTGGAGAGTACCCACTCATGCACAGGGAGAACATGCAAAATTCTTGCAGCAATTCTTGGGGCAGAATTGAAACATCTTTGCAAGTGTTCCTGCTGCAAGGCAACTGTGCTACCAACTGTGCCACTGTGCATTCCTTGAGTCATCATATTATTTATATTTTTTTACGAATCCGAATTTTTAAGTACAATTCTTATTCCTGTTATTTCATATTCCCGTTTTCTTGGAACTGCTATTCGGTATGTTTGTGTGCTTTTACAAATTAAATTTCTTTACCCAAACAATGACAGACATAGTTCGTTTAGTATGCTGCACTCTACCAGAGGGCAAAGAATACTAACTACTCGCCATGTTAATACAAGGGCATCATTCAGTCACATATGGCGCCTCTCTGCTCTTCCTTAGAGACCGTGTGGAGATGTGCAAAGATGCCGAGGGTAAAAATAGACATCAGATGCTGGGCATTCAACACTCAAGTGGCTCAGGACAGGGTTTCCTTTCCTGAAAGGAAAATTATTTGTCTCTCCTGCGTAAATATTAACGAGCAAATTAGCATCTATGTTTTCAAGAATTCTCGTATCCTAAAATTAAAAGGAATAGAGGCTGAAAATAAGGACAAGAAAAAGAGATATGTTGAAAAAGGGTTTATGCCCCAGATTGCGCGAGTAGGCAAAGACCGAAAGCCCAGATAGTCTGCTGAGACAATGGGGAATTCTGGTTGCAACTTATATTCAAAACACTTGCGCAAGCTTATTCAAACTAAAGCCTGTAGTGTTATGTTAAACTGTCACCCTGGCCTCTGTCTGTAATGACTTGGAATCTTGCACTTTCTTAAACAAAGTCAGAGAGGACAAAGTGGGCAAGTTAGCAGCGAGAAGCCCACCAGCTTGCATGACACTGATTAATCCTCTGAGGGGGGGTATAGGTGTGTGAAGGTCGGGCTAATATGGGTAGATGGACATGTGGACCTTTCACTGTTCAACTAAACTAGTCTCTCGTAGTTGTTTTCAGCATATGCGTATACCCTAAAGCCGGGGTTTTTATACTGTGGTACACATTTCAACGGTGATAGTTATTCTTACCACCCTGTCATGGTATTATAGTTGTAAGAAAACAGTTTGGTAATTACTTTATAGTTTTCTAATTGTCATTATAAACCAGTTATACTTTAATAACAAGTAATAAAAGCATATCTAGAAAACCAATTTTTTTTCTGTACATTCTGTATATATAAAAAAAGACAATACTGTTCATGCTATGAAACATGTAGCAAGATCACTTCTTTGGCAAACCATTAAAAAAACCTTAAGCTGTACGATTAGTTGTAAAATAAAATTTTAAGCAGCATGGAAGTCATACTTTTTTTAATCTGAATAGTAAAGGAGATTTAATCGAAGCTGCAATCCAGTTCGAACGTGAAAAGCGATTTGATTTGTAACCAGAAGGAGTATTTATTTGTCTGATTGTTAATTAGGAATAAAGGTGTTTAAAAATGTACAGAGAAGATAAGATACTAATTACCAAAAATAAAAATAATAAAATTTTACTGCAGCTATCACGCTTTTTAAAATGCAAGGAAATGATTTTGAAATTCTATAGGTTCTAGTTAACGTTTAAAGCTTCAAACTTTTAAACCTAAACTATTCAAGAATCAAGAATCAGTTTATTTATATACCGCCAATTTACAACAGATGTCGTCTCAAGGCACTTTACAAGAAAATCAATTAAAATCAAAGATACATCATAAACAAATCAATTTGAAAAAGTTTCCAATCTAAGGAACCCCAGCAGATTGCATCGAGTCATTGATTTGCACTCCTCTGGAGCGAATGCTATTGACACAACAAACTCCAAAAGTCTAGTTTTGCTTGTCGAACTATTAGAAAAACATACTGCACCATAAATGTTGAACTGATGAGATACTTTCTATCAAAGTGCTACAGAATCATTGCCCATAGAAATTCAGTGTACATATCTGCTGAAAACTTTCTTCTTATCCATTTATCATTGGTTCCTATTTCCAGCTGACACTGAGCGTGAGGCATTCTCTAGAAAGAATTGTTACTTTCTTTCTTTGTATGCTTTGTTTGTCTGTCCATCATGAACTGAGAAGCAGTCAGAACTGAGCAGTGTACGATAAACATTAAACTTTTTTTTAATAAGCTAGTGGACAATCTAATGTAAATCAGACACATACACAGTACACAAGAGTTGCTGAACCCATTCACTGTAGGTTTTTTCTGCAGCCCATGATGACTTACCCTAGAAGGCTCTATGAATTAACTTGATTTTATTCTTTAATGGCACAAGGTCTAGTCTCTAACTTTACATTTCCATTTTCTGGCTTCGCCCTCCTCCTTATTAAAATGTCTTACATCTCTCTGTTTAAATCTCAGGTGTTGTGTTCCACTACCGGGCCCCTCACGACCGCTATGCCTTGTCTTTTGCTGATGCCAAGAGGGTATGCATAGAGAACTCAGGTGCTATCGCAACACCCGGTCAGTTGCAAGCAACTTTCGCTGATGGCTATGAAAACTGTGATGCGGGTTGGCTGGCAGACCAAACTGTACGGTAAGGGAAAAGATTTCCTTATATTTCCTTTACAAAGTCTTAAAAACTCTTGAACAGGAAAGGAAACTATGGAAATGTATAATCCATCAGGGTTTGGATTTACTGCAATCCACATACTCTGGAAGTTGAGAGTTACATATGTATCTTTCAATCTGAAATGCATATGGCAGAATATAATGCTCTTCATACAGACTGAAGCTATATCTAATTATATGTTTGCTGTCATGAGGCTTTTTGAGGTAAGTGAATACTTTAAGAACTTCCAACAGGGTTCAGTTCCTAAAGAGGTTACATTGTTTACATTAATGAAACATTAATACTGCAGAAACGTTATCCAAAAGTTTTGTCACAATATCTAGATTTTAAATAAAAAGTGTGTGCTATAATTTAAAATACATATTTAATTGATGACTTGGCACCATTGGAGGCTGAGATGTGCTTTAATTTATAGTTTTATTTTAATTCCCTGGTACAAAAAAATAAAAAATCTTATCTCTGTCCATATCTATATTTTAATTCTAAAATTGATTTAGTAGGCAGAAAAGTTGTTTGTTGACTTCCTGACAGCTTCCTCACACTCTTGCAGTGGCACCTCTCTCCTTCCAGTTGTTATCGAGAGGAAAGAGGTGCTACTGCAGCCTGTCTGTTTTCTCTTGGTAGCTATCTAATTGGTCCAGATTCTAGAAGTTCTGATGGTACATCAGCCACCAGGGAAGTGTCCAATTAATCCAAGATACAAAACAAAGAAACCAGTTGTTATTTTTCAAAGAAAGCAGCAAAAGCTACAGATATAAAAATTATTTTTACTGAGCTTGTTTTTTTTTATATAAGAGATAAGGATTGATGGTCATATTTGAATGTGTATGTTTACTATATATTTGACTGCATTTGTTTAAGGTCACTCTATCTCGATTGTAATCTTTTAATCGATTTATTCGCTGTGCTTTGTTGCTATCGGAATTATTGTTCTGGAGAAATAATTGCAAAGTGTAGGCCCTAATATAAATTGCTTTTTCATTTTGTTCTTTAGGCTTGCCAGGTTACTAAAGGATTGCTCCCGAATGTTTTAATCACTGCTTTACTACTTACCTTTAATTTCTCTGCTACTGTCTTCCAAAATGCATCATATTATTTGTATGCATATACAAGAATTCCCTAACACATAGTTTGAAACTGTTCCCTGGAAGTAAAACATGACTTAAGGAAATTGAATTTTTAGGAATTAACTGAAGACACAGTATAAATCCTGCTTTTGGCAGGGGATAAGTTTTACTTATTTTCTCACCATGGTATTACAGTCAGGTTTAAGGGCTATAGTTTTTTTTTTCTTTAGGATGATATATTTTAACTCTGTATTCAGAGCAACAAATGATAAAAGTGCTTCTGGGTTTTTATCTTCTTCTTGGGAGCGTGGCCCCATCCCTGGGGACCTGAGTCTGTCTGCGACTATTTTTTAATGGGCAAGCCATATACATCTTGCTCTTTCTTTCTTCACCTCACTCTGTATTTTTTCCTTTAACTTGGTTTCTTCTCCAGGTACCCCATCCAGTCACCACGACCTGGCTGCTACGGTGATCGGGAGGACTCGCCTGGTGTTCGTAACTATGGCAATAGGGCCCCGGACGAGCTGTTTGATGTCTACTGCTTTGCAAAAAGGCTTCAAGGTAGGAGTTGATAGACTTAATGTAGGTTAATTCAAGGGTTAGGGTTATCCACTTCTAAGCCAGTTGTTGTCAGTAGGAGGACACTACAATAAACTTAACTTAACATATGCAGATACACCCTGGTAAATCTTAAGGGCGCCAATGCAAATTCTAGACAGCTCTCTTTATGCCATAAAGTGTGTTTACTGAGTTTTAAAGAAAAAGACACAGGCATGTAACAGGATAATGTTGTCTTGAATACGATAGAAACTATAACCTGCAGAACGGGGGAACATTTTTGTAGAACCTGGAAAATATGACCTTGAAATCTTGACATATGATGTCATAAGATATATAAAGTATAACTTTATCCTCAAGTTGAAAGCTCAAAACTATTCAACAGCATTACCCATGTAATAAATTGTTAATAAATGTTCAAATTATGTCTTTGCCGTTAAATAGTACCCGGGTAAGAACATGTTGACATACTGTCCCCTGTCTGCTGCAGGTGTTTGTGTTATTCACTGGTTTTGCCTTTTTTTACACTGAGGCAGTAAAGTAGTTATATTTAATTAATGCATTTTTATACCTGTGTATATTACAACTCAGAACAGACTTTTAGCTGCTAAATTCTAGCACTTTTGTAATGAAACTGGTGGATTTTTTTTCTTTTACGTCTCTGTGAAATGTAAAGCAAACATTTTTTAGTCTCGTCATTAATTTTGCATGATATGCGTGACATCCTGTCACTATGAACTGCGTTCGAGTGCCAAGATGCTTGACGGTTATTGCAACTGTGAGTGCAAATAATTTTTACAGCACGCAGGCTTTTAAAAAGGTTCAGATTTATTGTTCATTCAAAATAAGTTAGATGATAACAATCTTTGAACGTTTCAAAATGGTAATAAGGAGTAAGATGGATTTAACATTACTCTTTAAAAAACAAAAATAGATTATCATCCTGGAAAGCCTGCCTGCTAACACAAGGGACAGATATGTATACAGTGTTTTTGTTATTAAATCCATCACAGCTGGACTCAGTTTACATAGTTGACATTTGAAGTCCTGTGGTTGCACTTTAAATAAAATTAGGGATGAAATATGAATGCTAGCTACACTTTCCAGGCATTTTTTACTTTGACAATCATTCAGATTTCTTTTTTAAACTTATGGATATGAAAACTTTTTTCAATTTAATGTTTGTTTAGTCAAACTATATGTGGTCAATGGCCTTTTTTTCAGCATGTAGCAACAGTGGAGAGGAAAAACTCCCCTTTGACAGGAAGAAACCTCCAGCAGAACCTGGCTCAGTACAAGCAGCCATCTGCCACGACCGACTGGGGGTTTGAAGAGACGGAAAACTAAAATAGACGCACAGGATACTGAAAAAAGGAGTTTATAGCAGCAGTTGTAGAGCGTCACCGGAAGCATCTCAGCCCATGTTCTCATCCAAGAAGCTATATAAGCTAACAGAATGCCAGACCACGTGTGGTTACTATTGAGACAAGAACACTAAGAGAAAACAAAAGGTTAACAAGGTTGAAATAACTAAAGCAGATTGGACAAAGAAAGAAAGTAGTAGAGAGAAATGATGTCCTCCAGCAGTCTAAGCCTATAGCAGCATAACTATACAAAATTTAAATAACCCTATAGAGTGAGACATGAAGAAGGTAGAGCAAAGGAGAACAAAGACTCAGTTCCTCCCCCAACCGGATTAGGCTGTTTTCTCTACCTCTTGACTCGATGCAGTCCGGTGGGGTTCCTTAGATTGGAAACTTTTTCAAATTGATTTGTTTATGACGTATCTTCGATTTTAATGGATTTTCTTTTAAAGTGCCTTGAGACGACATCTGTTGTAAATTGCCGCTATATAAATAAACTGATTCTTGATTCTTGATCATCCTTTTTTTCTACCATATAATCAAAAGCAGTTCATAACCCTTTAATGCCTGATCAAATAAAAAATAGAGAGACCTTATTTTGCCCTTTAACAAAATATGCAAACAAATTCAACGGGATTAATTTTTGTATATCAATCAATTATTACGTTGTGATAAGTCAAAATTATCATTATGTAGTTACCTGCTTTTTTTCAGGTATATCTGACTTTGTGCAACAGGGCTTTAAGCCAAGTTTTACCTTTAAATGATGCAAAAGCTCTCAGATGCATTGAGATCATTTCAGAAACCGTGCATATTGAATATGATACATATGGCATTAAAGGGTGGATGTCTTAGTATACCCTGATACATACAGCCTGTCAGTTTCTGGTCACAATATTAAACTGTTCTTACCTACTTAGTAATCAATGAAGATTTTTTATGGCAGCTTTAGACCACATAATAACCCGGCCCATAATCCAACTTGATATCCTATTTAATTTCTGTTGGTGTACTAAATTAGATGTTTCCTATAGTTTACTGACCTCCTTCAAAGAAAAATGAATATAACAGCAGGCTTTAAAAAAACACTCTCTGACCTTCTTAGTGTTTCTGCTTATTTGGGTCGCTTATTATGAGGTGGTACAGACGCAACAAGTATCACCAAATCTCAAAAAGAAAGGTCAGACATTTCTAATGCTTTCACGTTATTTGTATTGAGAATGCCACTGAGATGCTAAAGAAACAGACGTCGGCTAATTTATTTAATCAGAAGAAGCATGCACAGGGAGAGCATAATCCTATGCAAAAAAACCTTAGTTGGCAATGTTTTTTTAATAGTAGTTAGAATTATTTTTCCCCTTTTTTCATTCATTTCACTATGTCTGGTGTCAAAGTTTAGATTTTTGTAATTTCTGCCAGCACTTGGACCGATAACGTCTACATTGTGCTCAATAGGAGCCAAAAACATTTTAGTGTATATTCTGGATTCTTGTTCCATATCTGTTCATTTGCTCTACAGGACTGTTTTTTCTCAACCACATTATTTCATATCTGCACAAGCACAACAATATCTGTCTTTTTTGCAGATCTTTTTCTATAATTGTGGTAATTTTATACAGGAAATCTACTAATTATTGGTTTTCTGACATTTCACTTTGATTTCTACGATTTCTCTAATTCTAATACTGGGTTCAGTTAAACGCAAAATAACTACCTTTTCATTGATAGTAGACCTTTAAAGTAGTGTTGACAAATCTTTTTTATATAAAAATATACATTTCAACGGAGAATGTGAAACAAAGGTAGACGTTTGGATTCTCACGTGTCTTAAAAATACTAATCTTTTTATATATTAAAGAATAATGACATTTTATAAAGCAACACACTCAAATGAAATAGGTTGGGTCACAAAACCAAATTAACTATTGAACAAATTCTGACCAAAACCTCCCCATCTCTAGGTGAAGTGTTCCACTCCACGGTGCCTGAGAAGCTGAGCCTTGCCACCGCCTCCACCCACTGCCACTCTCTAGGAGCCCAACTGGCCACCGTTGGTCAGCTCTACTTGGCTTGGCAAGCTGGTCTAGACCAGTGTGATCCTGGCTGGCTAGCAGAGGGCAGCGTCCGTTACCCCATCAACGTCCCACGAAAGAACTGCGGCGGAGACGAGCCCGGGGTGCGGACAGTCTACAATAACCCAAATCGCACCGGGTTCCCAGACACGTCTGCTCTGTTTGATGCCTACTGCTACAGAGGTACGGAGAGCTCTCTTGTGTATGATAAAGTTGAATTAACATCAGTTTGGCAATTATACACTGCGGGGGCTTGGGACTTGGTTTCCATTCAGGGTTTTAATTAGCATTAATTATGTGTATCACGCATGAAGGAGTTGGAGAAAGCCTGTCTGACATTTGTGTTCCACCTAATGGATTTGAGAGCTGGTATGTTGTGTGCAGAGAGGCCGAAGAGACAGACAAAAGGAGAAAGCGAGAACACAGAGCGCTGATTTTGGCTGACCTTGTCTTATCATGGGCCAGACGAAAGTAAAAGAAATTAAAGTGCCTTGAAAAACTGTTGACACATCTTGAACACGTCCAAATTTGGTTACGTTGTAATCACAACATTCTCACACTTAACTATAAAATGTATAGTTGAAACTATTTACAAGTGAAAATAGTGAAAAGAATTCATTTGTGTTCAATCTCTTTTTATCTAATACTACTATAAAATGTAATCTAAGGTGCCTACTGATATTGACTGACAGGTTAGATAAATAAATAAATAAAAAAAGGTTTAACCTTGTCAGTTTCCGCAGAGGATAGACTAAAATTTCCCATCACACTCAACAGACTTTCTAACACTGAAATATGGCAGAATCATGCAATGGGGTGCCTATTTGTTAGTGGAAAGAGACAGATGACTCAGAGTTGCTAGGAAAATTGATAATGCTAAACACAGGGGAAAGCTGGCATTTTTAGAAGAGGCAAAGGACTTTGTACAGAAAAGAGATACAGACAGAACATGTAACAACTAAGGGAATGTTTTAGTGTCAAAAACGTTTGTGTTAGAACGGCCCATATCACTACAGATCTACATTAGTTGGAGAATAACTGCAATAAAATTTTTATACACACAATCTCATAAAGTCACCATAAAATAAAATTAAACACAATGAAATTTTAAATAAAATCATTTTTGTGGTGGTGATTGGAGGCAACATTTCCATGTTTGCAAGACCTGCTGTCATTTACTAATTTGAACAACAAATTACTTTTGATCTCACCAGACAAGCAGAGGCTAGCAATGTGCGTATTTTGCAAATGAGATCTGTATTTAAATATTTAAGTGCTTGTAAATTATTGCCTCTTTAAAATAAAACATACACCGTATTTGAGCAACCTGATCACTGTTTATTGAAGTTTGTGGTATAATGTGACAAACCTCCAAGGTACAGTAGTTTTATTGTCTTATCTGACTACAGTCTACTTGCTTGGCTGATATATTGCCTCTAATTTCATGAGTTAATATTTGTTTGTCTTCTTGCTCTGTCTGCTAAATATAGCACCTTTATACTCAAGAAGGTGATTTCCATAGATGGAGAAAAATGTCAGCTTCATCTTTCAGTGTCATTGCTAAAGTGAACAATTTGCATTACTTCAAATCATTTTAACTAAGCAAGAGCAGCATGGAAATAGAGTGGCTAAAAATGTCTCAAAACAAACATATCATGGATGGATCAATTAAACAGGAATCATGCAAGCTAAAGTTAGCTGTTAAATCATAATAAGATGTGTTTGATAAAAATTCATACTTACAAGAATCTCATTATAATCTATTTATGTTTGTTTGTATAAAATGACAGCAGGTTCATTTTGGAATATCAGATAAACTTGCCGCTTCATGTTTTGCATTCACTCCAGGGTTGATTATAATGACATGTGTTGTAAAGCTGCAGTTAAAGCAAGTGGACATGTAAATGTTGTATGTTGCAGCTCACCAGCCAGCGGCAATCCAGGCTTCTGAGGGGAAGGCTTTGTTCCAGACACTCAAACCAGCTCCGGAGGCTTCATCTTTAGTTAATGAAACCCAGAGAAATGACCCCTCCATTAAAACATCCAGTTGGGATCCCTTTTTTGATTTAAACGACACAACAATCCCCTCCTTTAGTAAATACAATGATTCATCTAAAATATTTGAAGATAATGTTGTCATCAACTTGAAGCCTGGGAAAAATTGGGATGAAAGACGCAATGGACCCATCATCAGTCAGACAGATCCAGGTTCTGATGAAGCAGTTAGCAACATCACTTCTGGCTTTCCTGACCTCAAAAATGCAAAGAGCCATGGGGTTTTAGCTCATGAGGACCTGGATCAAACATATTTTGGATCAGATACCTCAGCACTGTTCCCCATTGCCTCTTCGACCCCCCAGCCTCACCCAAGTTACAGTCTGCTCACTGAATTTGTTAAAACTCTCATGAGACCCTTTACGTTCTGGACAGAGAACAAAGGTACTAATAAGACAGAGAGGGAACCCACACTGCGTGAGGACAAAGCTGCAGAGAACCAAACACAAGGAGAGATATTCGGCAACAATCAGAGTGTTGCTAAATCCAGCGGAAACAAGGGCAGCCTGGACAATGCCATCCTAGAGCACAGAAATGGCACTTTTCCCCTCAGGGGATCCAAAAGTGGACTACAGAATTCAGAAAAAGGTCTGTCAAACCAGGAAAAAGAGCTGTTGCCTCTCATTAAACTGGTGCCTTCAGTGCAAAATACAGAGCAAAAGTCCAACAGCCCTCATCTTACGAAAGGAAAAACCAGCGTGATGAACGAGAACCTGCAATCCGTGTTCAATGGTAAGATCTCATTTTTTATTTTTATGTGTCCAATGCAAACTCATTGTGAGCTTAAAAACAAAGATGTTTTCAAAACGCTTTAATTTGCAATTCAAGCAGAAAGGCTACTAAACACAAACAGTTTGGCTCTAAATTGAGGCATAGTGAATTTAAACGCTGCTGGTAAATTTGGGATCTATTTATGTCATCCTTTTCAAACTTTCTCAGTTTCTGCACCACACCTTCCTCTTGATGATCCTGTGATACATTCCTCCACAGGCAATTTGAAGCATCGTTTGAAATTTTATTAAACTGTAGTGTGTAAAAGCCTTTTGTTTTGTTTTTCAAATCAAAGTTGACCTGCATCCAAACTAGCTTATTTGTAAAAGTCAAAGATGCATTAGACTTAAAAGATTGAATGTGCAAATAAATTAAACTAAAACAAAATAGAGAAAAAAAGCTGAATCTGGTCTTTGTGAAGCAAAGAACAAAAAGGCCCACTTGGAGAAATGTATGGATTCAAAAGGTCAGCACTTTATCAATATGACCTGGCCTGTTATAATAACCACTATAGAAACTGAGATCACCTCTAGTTTGGTTAGGTGACTCATGCACCCCAATTTTAACAGATTGCTGAATGTGGATTTGAAGAGTGTGGAATATATATTTTTTCATAACTCTGAGGCAATGCTTTATAGAACCACATTTTGCTAGAAATTATAGCCACACATGTTTCAGGGTATGCCCCTAACAGCTTTGCACTTCAAGAGAGTAAAGTTATCGCCTATTAATCGTGCAAAAAGCTCAAAGTTAATCAGGCGGGATGGAAAGAGTCCTGGATCGATATTCAAGTCTTGTGACTTATTCTTAGAGCCAAAGGTTCTCCTGCTATAAGGTGACCTTTTTCCCCTGTCTTAAGTTTTTTTTGTTTGTTTGTTTTAGGTGGGTCTAGTAGGTTTCTTTCAGAATTGCTCTGCATTAAGATCTATGAATACATTTATAGACACTGAGCAGATTCCCTGTCCTTGCAGAAAAACAGAATCCCCACAACATGTTGCTGCCTCTCTCATGCTTCACAATGTGGTTGGTCTGTTAAGGGGGCTAGCTTTCGGCCAAAACTTGCCTTTTGTTTATAAGCCACTACAAAGCTTGGATTTGCAGAAGAGATGTGTTATGGCCTCCTTTTAGCAATAAAATAATGTTTCATAAATCTTTTTCTGTTCCATAAAGGTCAGACTTATGGAATGCTCACTTCAACATTGTCCTGTTAAAGATGATCTTTCTCATCTTAGCTGTGAATATTTGCAGCTTCCTAAGCCTGTCGGCTGATTCTCTGATTTAAGCTCTCCTTTTTTGATCATTCTATGTGGATGGGGATGTTTTGGTATGTTGGCAGTTGTAGGTTGACAGTTGAGCCTCCAGCCAGATAATTGTCTTTTTATTTTAAGACAAGAGATGAAACAATGTTTAGTGAAATTTCCAAAGTCTGGATATTTGTATAATGTTTGATATCCTACCCTTGATCCCTATGAGGTTGTTTGTTTCATAATGTTCTCGAACGAACCGCCAATGCCTTCAGTAAACAATAGGAGTTATACTGAGATTAAATTACACAGAGATTAATGCTGTTTATTGTTCAGATGGCTTCCCCAGACATTCGGTTGATTGGCTTCTATTTAAGGGTGTTTAACTGTGTCTTTACCACTCTTTTTTTTGTCTATAAATGATTTTTTTAAATTATTAATTATTTCATTCCTAACATACAGTAAAAAAATAAACTGAAATGTAATGTGTAAAGAAATGTAAAACAGATTAACTTTTTTGAGTCATTATTCAGTAGACGATTGCTATACCAATACCTAACTGAGCAATGTGTCAACTGTAATTCCAAGATCGTATTGTTAGAAGAGACCCAAAAAAGCTAGGCGGAAGGTGCAGTACAGCTAATGGCTAAAAGAGGCAGATTTTTTTCTAATAGCCATGACAAAAGAAGAGGAAAGAGAGTAAGGCAAACACTGTCACATAGACAGCTAGAACAATTATTCAATAAGTGTTTTGCTTTCCTCACCTTACAGCTCCTGGCTTTATTAATATAAATGCTCACCTTTGTGTTAACGGAGATCACATGGCAACCACAGTATTAATAAAAACTCGAGCTTTATTCGTCATGCATTATTTACAGCCTTATCCAATTAATGCGGAGGCTGGGCTGCTCCACTACTCAATCTAATCTCCATCAACGTCTCAGCCTATTAAAGACCTTGCTCTGCTGAAGGTAGACACTAATGATCATAGTAAAGGGTGGGGGGAAAACAAGAGTGCAGTAAGGAAGCACGGGAAACAGAGAAAGATGGAGAAAAGATGGAGAGGTGAACATTTTTTTCCCCTAAAGCTGCTGTGATGGGAAACTGCCAAGCTTTGCTGCCTTCCTATGGAATCATTGGTGAGATGAAATAACTGGTCTCTGCAGGATGTCTGCTGGATCACAGCAGTCCAATGCAATTAAAAGTGACATGTTGAGTTTTTGATTAAGGAGAAGGCTTTGATTTGCTTTGCATGCAACACATTTTGGTGAAATGCTTATGAGTGAATGTTGACACAGTTGTCAACTGAATTATTGTTGAGATTCGTTTTGCTGTTATATTAAGAACCACATAAAGAAAAATCCAGACCACTGGATAGATTTCATCCAATCAAACACTCACTAAAATACCGGACCAAACTCCAGACACGAGTTCTGGATGGTCATAATTTAATTAAAAACTGAAAACAACTACTGTGAAAGGATCCAGTGGGGAACAATGAAACAGAGGAGCTTAAGTGTACCAAAGAGGAGTTAAGTTCAATGGAGGTGGTTCTGGGAGAGAGCAGGTGGAGGAAGTTGGAGATTGAGAACAGCTGGGAGGGAGTGCAAGCTGGCAGAAGGAACTTTAAAAAACTGAGAAAGAAAGGAGTCAGGAAACCACAAACTTATATAATCATTTAAGAGAAACACAATTGGTGAAAATATTGTTGCTAACACAAAAAACAATAAAATTACAATGTTAGGATCTTGACAAATAAAGACATCAAAACAGAAACCCAAATAAAACTAAGAGTCCAAACAAGCAAGCGGAAATATCACTACAACAGTAAGCTAAAACAAAAAAAGTATAAATTAAAGACTAAACAAGACCAAATAACATTTTAAATGTAGGATTACTTTTCTATCCATTCGCTGTTGCTTCTAGATGTCTGAATATTTTACTAAATGGTAGAAGCTCATATCTGCTAATCATTTAATGGAGTCAAGGTCAGAAGTGTGATATGAGTTTTTATCTGCCTGCTTCATGCCCCCTGTCGTGTCCAACTTTCCTGCTGTCCAACTCAATACATGCTTGGTATTACAGATGTTTTAGAAGAATTACAGATGCACTTTCCAGATCCTCGAATTTTCATGAAAAGCCTATGGATTGTTCTTCACCCATCTGCAGACTTTCATTTGACAGTCCCTAGGTCCACATGACTTCTTGCTAAAGGAACTAGGCACAGTTTCCATTTGAACAGCTTCATTATCAGCCAAAGTCCCCATGAATGCAAGCAGAGCGACTTGTTCTTGCGGTAAATTGTCGCTTTTTGTAAACACTAGATAATTATTCAAATTGCTTGATTTTAGATCATTTATTCTTCAACATATCTTCTATGCAGTTATGTCTGGTACTTGTAAATTGCAAGAGAGTTTACTTGCAGGTGAACAAATAAGTTTTTTTCAGCGTTCACATTAAAACATTTTGAATTGTCTGTCACAAATATCAGCTTATTCACCCCTGAGCCTGACCTGATTTGATTGAAAAATGTACTGTATATATTCCTGACATGGTTCATAGAGCCCTGAAATAAGTCCTCTGTGTCCTTTATTAGATGCCATATCTGTAGATGGTACAACGTTTCTAGTTCCGCTTTCCTTCTTCCTTTCGCTCTCACAATTTAATATCATGTCTGCCTGACCCAGGAGATTCTCTCAGCCCGTTTGCTTGGTAAAGTGGAGTGAACATAGCCGAAGCAGAAACACTTACAGTTGGAAGCATGCAATTACAATCTGAAAGGGGCTTATTATAAGTTTGTTTTGCAGCATTTCTGCAATGGGTGGATTTTTCTTTTCTTCTGAGTTAACTGCCGACAGATTTATAGCCGCATAAGTGAATTTAACTAGTGGTTTAAACATTGCCATGAAATCATCGAAACCTATACCTAATCGTCTAATTTAATTTTTTACATGGATCATTACATAGATGATCGAACCAGATTAATGTGTTTAATTATTCCCACTTCCACCAGCTTGCAAAGTAAAACTCTGTAATTACCTATTTGGATTATTAATAGGACAATTATGCGTGGATAAAAGGCTCTTATGGTAATGAACCTCCAACTCATAAACCTTACTTAGGCATTAGGCAACGGAGCACCTTCTGATTAATTTACGTGCAGTTTAATGTTTTATGCATGGACATCTTTGTGTATGTTCTGGCACGTGCTGTAATTTGTTGTGCCATACCGCCGTACTTCTCTGGACATGTTAAGCCATGCCTAACACAGAGCTGAGTGAAGATGAATGCGGCATGGACCAGCCTCTCACAGATGCAGCGCTGCCCTCAAAAAGCCACCTCATACCAGCCATGACTCACTCATGCAGACAGAATGAATTATTGATAGTGTTGACAGAGTCAGGTTTAAAGCTTGTAAGCTGATATAGGGACAGTGGGCCACTTAATCTAAATAAAATGACCTTAGAGGGTGCTGGTAGTGAAGGTTGTTATTTGGCTATCATGTTGTGAATGCTCCTGTTTGTTTCCCCATGGCCTGTAATACTGTAGGTAACTGTATCAGCTACAGGCAGCTATGGGTAAAATACTCCATAGGGACTTAGAGAAGTAGAGGAAATTCTGTTTAGGTAATACTCTCATTTGTTGTTTGCTCTATGTGTGTTCCTTTAATATATGCAGGTTCGTGTTTAAGTTGTTGTTTGATAATCTTTAACTCAGAGTAACAATGCAAATAAAAAATTTTAAAATTCAGCCAGCTATTTCCAGAGTGAATAGAACATTACTGCAAATTATAATTACCAGAGATATCCATGAGCTCTGAGCTTTTAAAAATGACTAATAACGTTGAAGCCAGGTATAACTTTTGGTAAAATTTTATATTTTGTAATGTTAAGATTCTGGCTTACCTGAAGCCACATCTGACTAAATTATTGGGCTGCATAGTGGTACAGTGATTAGGGTTGTTGCATTGCAGAGTTGGTATATTCTACATTGTCACAGAAGGGTTGTCTCCAAGAACTCCAAGTATGATTGTTAGATTTACTGACCGTGTCTGCACATGGTTGTGTGTTCTGTGTGTTTTTGGGATGCCCTGTGATGGTCAGGCAGCCCATCCAGAGTTTACCCTACCACTCGCCTTTTGACGATTAGAGACCGGCACTAAGAGTTTTGCGGTCTGGCATGGATGGACGGTACATGCCTGTATGGTTGGATTTTTTAATTATTGCATTAATTTTGTTACAAAAAAGAGAAAACTTGTATGAAGCATTCTGGATGATAGAATTGGCTACACCTAAAGGCACTTGAGCCTAATAATTGTTGGACGAATTGGAGGCACTCCAACTTTGTGTAAATTTTGTATTCTGGCAAACATAGCCATGAAACTCTTAAATATGGAAAATAACAAAACAAGATAATGCCTCACAAAAATGCATTGTACTTTTGTCCTGACAAAGTAAACATTGGGAATTTTAAAACTCTCCATTCTAATTCAAATATATTATACATAATGGGGAACATCATAACAAAGTAAGATATACCAAGGAAGTGACAAGACATAGTTTCAGTTCATTTTGTGGAACTATATCTTTAGCATGAATGATTGTTGTGGCAAAATATACTAGTGTTCCCTTGTTGGGGACATTATAATTATTTCTCCTGTACATATCAAGTTAAAATGAATAAGTCATTGCAGAAAAGGTTTATAAAAACTATCTCTGAACGTTTTAAGAAATTGTTGAACAAATCTGACAAGAACACCAAACCTATCTAAAAATTACATGAAATGTCTGTAAAAATATGTATTAGATTTGTCTACTGGCATTAGTCAAACTCCATTAAAATATTTTCAATTGAAAAAGCTGAAACCCAGTAGGGCCCGCCTTAGTAGAGCTAAGCTTGTGCTAATAGTGTAACCTTTTCCATATCATTGTAGAACTGTGATCTGTTTTTTTACTTCCAATTACAAATGCATACGCTTACATCATTACCATCCCAAATGATCCAATTTTAATAAATAGTTTTCTTTGTCTCTTTCTTTGTTGTAGATTTGTTTTCTTCTGACCCCACTGAGAATTCCTCACCTCCTAAACATTTCAACAAATCTGGTCTTCATGGATCCAGGCAAGGCCATTTCCTTGCTTCTGTTTCAAGTGCTCAATTCCATTGGCCACTTAAATCTGAAAGTTCCCCCAAACAGGGCCACACAGCTAATGTGGCCTATTTGGATGAACAAGAATCTTGGGAGCCAAAAGAAGCTAAATCAGGACCTCTTGAAATGATGACACTGCCGAACTCCCTTCATCAGGAGAACCTGGAGAACTTTTCAGGTGAAGGCAAAGATAAGGATGTAGAATTTGGAGAAATTTTCAATGACAAAGGCAGAGCTGTATCAAGAGAGGAGAAAGACATGGAGGGCAGTGGAAATGGAGGCAGCTTTTTGGCATTGTCCAGCAGTGGTGTCAAATTAGGTCCTACACCTGAACCTTCATCTAAACCAAGTAATTCTGTGACTGTGGGTGAGCCGACTACTTCAGATCAGTGGCTGCTGGTTAATCAACCCACCACCTCCCCTCAGGGTGCCATGGAGACAGACACAGCTACAGAGGCAAAGGGACACATCTTTTATGTCCACAGACCAACTGAGATGCTATTTTCGCAGTCCGCTTCAAAAGTTGAGAATAAAGAAGAGGAGATTGCTTCCACAGCTGGAACTGTGCTGGAGGCACTGAACTCCTCAGAGGTGACCACAGTGGAGCCTTCGGCCAGAGTACCTCACAGAACAGATCCTGACACCACAGTCACCACCACAGAGAAGACTTCAGACACCTCCTTTACAGAGGAAGCTCCTATTTCTGTTTCGTGGGTTCAGCAAAATCAGGAGAACATTAGTGTACCTGACCAGCAAAGTCATCTCTCAGTGACTCTGATGCCTATTAAAGAAAATCAAACTGGAGTTATTAAATTAGGTACCAAATCCTTTAACTCTGAAATTAGCCTAACAGAAATGGAATCCAGATCTGCAGTTACTGAGTCTTTTGTTATGGGAAGTGTTCGTACACCTTCCACAGAGATAAAACCAGAGGAACACAGAACAGCAGAGACCACAGAGAACAAGGAAACAAGCAATCCATTTAGCAGTCTTGTACCTGACTGGGCATTTGGACTCATTCCACCAGGTAAGTTACTTTTTTAATATTACTAGAGAATATACTCATTAATGCTATCGATTTTGAAAGTGATTTTTATATTAATGGGGAATTCTTAGATTGTAGTGCTTTGGAAACATGTTATGTCTCTGAGAGGATGTATCTGGTTTTGCATTAATGTCGCACTCACATGTTTTCCAACTGTAAAGATTTTGAGGTTCAGTTTACCTCTAATGAACCCAGCTAGTCATTTTGAACATATAATCTGTTATGTAAACAATATGTTAAACCACATAAAATAAGCTACAATATTTCTAAAGCAACACATAATGACTCTTACTGTTTTGAGGCCTGTTGTCTGGACGGATAGAGACTATATATCACTTCAAAAGATGACGTTGATTAAAACTAATAGTGACGGCAACAATTTACAAAACATTTAATATTCAAGATGGGATGGCCAGTTAAATATATTCATCTGGAGACTTGTTAAGGATGCTTAAACATTTTTCTTACAAAACAGAACATTATCTAATTCACAATGTGTCTTGCTTTTGTTCATGACTTAAAAAGAATAACTGGACAAGAGACTTAAGGGTTCATTTGAATGAATTGTTTTTGGATAGTTTTCTCTATCCTGATATTAAAATTTGTTTGACATCAAACACCTGACAAAAAGATAAAAAGAAGAAATGTGTAAGTTGAAAAGTACTTTTTGATGTCACTCTGTGTGGGGCTCAATGAAATCCAAATAATTAAAGCAAGAGCAGGATACTATCACTGCTGTATGCACACCATCACAGTTGCTATTAAATGCTGCAAATTTTAAACATGTATTCCCCTGTTTCGTTTTTTTGTTGCCTGTTGTTTCATTTTACAAGTCCCCTTAGCTACCTTCTTTAAAATAAATTTTTATTCCAGCCAGGTTCTTTGTATTTTTTATATTTTTCCTTCTTCTTTTCCTTTTTTTCCCCTTTCTTTACTCTTACTCCACACACTATTACAGAGACAGCTACAGAAAGTGAGGCACTGTGGTGAAATGAGACCAACTAGGTCTTAGACAAGTAATTAGTAGGTCAGAGCGAGTGCTATTTGATGAACTGGGGAAGGGACAGAGAAACTAGTGGTCAACTAATCAATGCAGACACAAAATACAAGAGGGGACTTGTAATTGACTGCGGTGTGTTTTCCCTTCTAATTTCGTATTTGGTCATGTTAAGTTTGCTACATTTTTGAGTGCAGGCTTCTTGTATTCTCTTTTTTTTCACTGTTTTATGTTAAATGTGGGGGTTTTACTGAACTGTGTTGCAAAATGAATATTAAAGGAAGTCATTGTTTCTAGCATGCTTAACATTTGCATGTTATAGTACTAGTGGCATTATAAAATACTTGGAACACATTTTTGCACTCTATATTTTCAGATTTTGTCACTCTACAATTACACAAACACAAATCAGCATACGATTGGGAAATGGAAAAAAATATATATACAGTTTGGAAAATGTAATAATATCTGAAAAGTGATTCATTAGGTCTTAGTGTTAAAATTCTGACACACAAAATATTTACTGATCATATTTTTGCAGGTCTTGTTTTATGTTAAGGATTGTCCTGATGGAAGCTAAAGCTCCACTGCAGTCTTAGGTCTTTTACACCCTCTATCAGATTTCCTTTCAGAGTTGCTCTTTATTTAGCTCATCCTTTTTTCCATAATCTAATCCCAGTTCCCCTATCCCTCCTAAAGAAAACCAACTGATTTGCCACCTCCATATTTCATGGCAGCTATAGTGTTTCCTAGCCTTCCACATGTTTGCTTTGTCTTCTACATCGCTTGTAGTTAAACAAAAACATAACTTTTGCAGGTTTTTTTTCAACAACACCTTTCTTCTTGCTTTCAAATGTAAAAATATGTTGATGTCTTTTTAGAACCTAGCCCTGCTTCAAACTTTCTATCACCCTGTACTCTGTTTTTCTTTGTTTTTCTGATGCTGTTACTTCACCAGTGCTCTCTAGCAATATTCTGAAGCCTTCACAAAACTTCTGTACTTATATTTACATTTAGGTATACACTGCAGGACACTGGTTGCTAATAAATTTGCCGTACTCCTCTGATTTGTGCTATTGTGTGCTAGTTTGGTTTGTGGCATAAAATCTCAATATAATATGTTGTAGTTTGTTGTTTTAAGTGATAACGTTCATTTCCAACTACTAGTATGGTAAAAAAAAATTTTGATTGTAATGTTTTTCTGGGAAATTATTTATCTTTATGCTTAAGTGTGTGATTTGAAGTAATAGACCTGCCTGAATCAATTTATTAACAGGAACAAGGGACAATTCTGATTAGATCATGGTTTCAACAGAACGCCCCAAATCAGACCAAATAACAAGGACCCAACTCTGTCCACCTTGTTTGCTCTAGACTGAGTGCTTTCTGTCAATATATCTTGTATGCCTGCTGTCAAGCCTGACCAATTACACATTCATTTAATTTAGTGAATGTGTAAAAAATCAGATTGGATTATTTACAGGGCATACAATTATTAATGCAATATGTGTGTGAATGTTAATTTGCATGAAATATTTACCATATCATTATATTGCTTGTTCCACAGTAACATTTATGGAAAAGTAATCAGGACATGAAGATGTTTTTCATCATCAGTTTAGTATATCAATGGTGCGACTAGCCTTGGATTTCGCAAGATAAAAGAAGCACAGCATCTAGCCATTGTTATTCGTAGCTGTCAGTTTCTGCTTGCAGTTGATGTTACAACAGTCAGCTTTATGTGGAGATATAGACAGAGCAGAGGGAAATTGGTTGAGGACGGACAGGTCTGGCAGTTGTAAAAAAATGGTAGAGGTGAACATCTCCTCAACAATGCTGTCTGTATGTGTACACGAACCTTTTTAATCAATCAGATTACACTAACACACTCCTGTGGGCCTACAGAGACCATATTGCTTCTCTCCTTCTTGCCTTGTTCATTTTTTTCATATTTTTTTCAGTTTCACTTGTCATTCATTGTTATCAGACTTGGCTCAGGCCCCTCTATGCTTTTTTTTTCAGTGTACTGTATTGATAAGACACTGGACTGGTGCATAACTCTACATCCACCTTTGCAATTCCCCATTGTGGTAGCCTCCAGCTAAAAACAAAAAGCAGCGGTTCACACACATACACACATTATCTAGCTGAATCTAAGCAAAGATGAACAAGCAAGGCATTCTCACGCAGTAGAAAACTTCTATAATTTATCTTATGTGTCACAGCATTAAAAACAAACACAGAAAAACACTCAGAAAGAAAGTCCTAATCCCTCATTTAATTCCCTGCAAGGCAGTAAACATGTTTCATTTTATAATTCTTTTCAAATAACTTTCTTTTATATTGTGCAACACCAAAACCAAGATTTCTCAAAGTTTAGTAACAGTTCTTAAAAATTACAGAATGGCTTTCCAGTGGAAAACAGGCCAGCTAAAATGGAAATTTACAGCAAAGGGGCTCGGTGATGTTGACATTCAGCCCCTCTTGACTGATGAAGCAATGCAGGGGCATATAGTATTATTGGCTATCTATCCAGCCTCTAAATTACTGATGCCAGTCTGATGCTCTGGCAAGCAGGGAACAGGATGTCTCTGAGTTATTGTCATCTTGACTAAAGCCTTGTCCTGGACTAAAGATGGATCAGACCCCTGGCAACATCAATAACACGGCACCCAGCCCACAA
>JAVLVB010000724.1:2616165-2679109 GCA_032876305.1 Orestias chungarensis
GTGTGTGTGTGTGTGTGTGTGTGTGTGTGTGTGTGTGTTATAGCGACAGCGACAGGCTGTGGTGGCAAATTGTCAGACTTGGTAGGTGGAGAGATGTTCAGTCTGTCTGTTGGGGATCTTTGATAGGCTATCTGGTGCAGAGAGAGAGCATGTTCTCTTCGCTGCATATAGAAGTCTATCGATTTTCCAGTGTCTTTCTCCCTGTTGCTCCCATCTTTATGCCTACAAACCTTCTTCTGTCCTGCTATTTCCTGCTTTCTTTTTCTTATCTCCCAAACTACTCCCTGACTTTATACTTTAATACTCCTCTGGTCATTGACGAGACAGCCCCTGGAATAATGTTTTTATAGCTTCTTGAACTCCAGCGTAGTTCAACATAGCCCAGTCAATTCCTGTCAATCTGTATGTGTCCTCTAGACATGTCAAACTTGAGCAGTCCCCCTCTCTATAAATCTGTTCATGGCTTAATCTGCCATTGTCCTTTTTGCTTCTCCTTTGCGAGTAACTTTCATTATTTCATCTAATTATGTAATTGCTCAATGTGTTCATATTAAGCACTCTTGCTGAATCTAATTCGGTGCCACTGACAGCCCTTTATTAAATGTACACATGCCACTGTTAACTGTAGTCAAGCATCATCGAGATTTTGAATTTGATAACTTTAATTTAAAAATCACAATTATACAGTGTCAAGGTATATTCACAAAATGCCAAACCAAAGAGTAAACAAGTACATACCCTGTTTCACTGTAAAATTGATCACGATACGGATGTTTCGTTATGCTTTGACTGTAAACTAAATTTAAACCAAGGTATGGGTCAACCAGACCATGTTGTAACAATTTTCTTCTGACCTCTTCATTTGTTTCACCAGATCGCTAATGGTTCACAAAATAAATGTGCACATTTTAGTCATCAATGAAGGAGCCAATTGCTTAGTGTCAGCTTCAAATGAACCACAATTGGGGAAAGAATGTTGTAGATGGGGAATATAGACTTTAATATAACACATCAGGAATAGTTTTTTGTTCTTTAACATTTGTTTAATTGCTACAGGTGTCATAATTGCAGATGTTGATGTGCAAAATGCTTCCTAACAGCAGCTCAAAACTAGCTCAAAACTATACTGAAGTCATGTGTTTTTTGTTTTTTTTTACTCTGTTGGCTTGATTAAGTACTTGAACTCCATAAAAGGAGACAAATGCAATACATTTCTTACACTTTTACTAGTTTCCAAAGAGTTTTTGAATTTTTATCAGTTTAGGGTACAATAACCTTGAGGTTCAAGTAAGAAAAAATAGCATTTCTGATGTTCTGATGGAAATTAGCTATTATCTTTGCTCAGTGACATTTTGAATGAAAGTGTTCATTTAAGATGTAAAATTAAAAGAAACCGTTATGTTTGTAAAACTAATGAACCATCAGAATTTCCACTTAACATTCTGCAGATAGTCTGAAAGGCAAACAATGGCTGTTTGCAATCAACTTTCCTTTATAGTGTCATAAAGTGCTTTATTATCTTTGCTGCCACAGCAAAACCTGGCGATCATTCAGCCTCTAGGAGCCTCATCACAGACAGCTCTGCTTTGTTTTTGTTTTTTTTTGGCTGCATGACCCAGTACTGCTGTTACAGCCAAGGGATGACTAAATCATTGTTCCTCGTAGAAAATCTCCAGGCCCAATAAAAAATAAAAAGTATTATTTTTATGGATATTTTCTCATTTTCCTGCCCTGTAAAGATGTTTTAGAGCCCAATATATGAAATTCGCTGCCTGGATTTCTTGAGCGCAACATGCTGTTTAACGATGTACCTTTTTTAATATTACAGAGCCAGTGCCCATACACTTTTTTCCTTATTCAAATTTTCATATGTGCAAATTTTGCTGTTTTACAAGCCAAGTATGGAAAACATTTGCACCTTTTTCTTATAACTGTATCCAACTATTTTAAATCAACTGATTCACTGAGGAAAATTACAAAACATTTAGCCACGTGGAGGATGAAGCCCTCCACCACTCATTGGGTCATTCTGGCATCTTTATCTCCACTATTTGTATTGGAGTCATTTGCTCTTAAACAGCTTCTTAAACCAGATAAAAGAAGACCTTTGTTGAGCTTTATGTCACCCTATTAAAAAAAAGGCTGCAGTTCAGCAATAGAGAGACATTTTATTACTTCCAGTATGAATATCTCTGTGTTAGTGTTTACTGTCAGGTACAGCCATGGGGCCCCTGATGGTGCATAGAGTTTAATAAAGCAAAAAACAACATCACCTCTGTATGCCACCAATTGGGAGATCACAGGAGGGATGGATTGAAACACTTGACAGCGAATTGTCAGATAGAATACAATCCTATGTGTGGAGCATTTGTGTGTACAAGTGGACTGGAAAATACTAACCTTTTGGGGTTATGCAAGCATCACAATGGAGCATTGAGACCAAACAAGCATAAAAACTAGGAATCTCTTTTCATTTTTTTATATCTCTATCTGGCAGCTGGTCTCTCAGGGGGTCAAACACAGGAAACAAACTATGGGATTTTAGCTCACATTATTCATACTGTATTTTACAGTATAAAATTACACACACACTCATATGTGTACGTTTTTAATTTATATGTTAGACCAACACATAGTAATGCACAATTGCAAAAGGAAAATAAACATTTTACATGGTTTAAAACTATCTTAAGTGTGATGTGTATTTAAAAATTTGCAGTCATTATATACATCAATATATGGTTTCTTGTGAAGAAGTTATAAGCAGGGTTAGGTTCTACACGTAAGCATTTAAAATTTTAGGGAGGACCTTTCAGTATATAATGCAAAATGGTTATGTTGTATAGAAGAGAAGAAGATAGCCATTGTAAAAGTAAACCGAAAGAACTGTTTGCAGTTTCCCAGAAGTTTACCATGTTGAAAATATAGAAGAAGGTGCTTTGTGTGGTAGAGTACAAACACTGCACATCACTTTAAACACACCATCCCCACTCTGAAATATGTTGTTGGCAGCATCATGCTCTGGGCTGGCTTCTCTTCAGCAGCGACAGGGAAGCTAATCAGAGTTGATGGAAAGATGGATGGATCCACCCTAAAAGAAGGCAATGTTGGAAGAAAATCTGTTAGAGTCTGCAAAAGACTTGAGGCTGGGACGGAGGTTCATCTTCCAGAAAGAACTCTGAACATAAGGTCTACATTAGAATGGTGTAAAACAAAACATATTCCCGTGGTGAGAATCTGTTGCAAAATCTAGAACTGATTTTTCCAAATGCTAAATATATAAATGCTAAATATAAAGCTGGCTGGAACAAACTCTAAAAGATTTGCAGCTGTAATTGCAAAATACGGTTACACAATGTATTGACTCGAGAGGGCATAATACTTTTTGCACACCATAATTTTAATTTTTTCATTTTTAATTTGCATTTCCTTTACACTTCACTGTATTCCACTTTCCGTTGGTCTTTATCATAAAATTTATATACAATATGTTCATGTTTCTGATTGTAGTGTGACAAATATTGAAACATTTAAGTGCTAAGGATCGTAACTTATGACAAATAATGTTGAACCACCAGGGATAGTATAAACTGTGAAGGAATAAAATTTAGTTAAATAAGAATTGTTAACACAAAACTTGGAGGTTATTTAAATATCGTTGTAATAAAGCCTATGACAATGTTTTTTAGATGTTTTGATGGTGCTTTATCATTAAAAACTATCTAATAAGCATATGTTGCAACAAAAAGTAAATACTGTAATTTTCTTTGGTCTATGGAAGGGTTACATATTGCCTGCAAGAAAAGAAATATGTTTTATTCAAACTTTAAGATTACAACATCGAAAACCAGAGGAGCAGGAATTTTGATAGTGTAATGAAAATATTACAGATATTTTCTCAGTGCGGGAACTGAAAATCATTAAAATAATCTAACTGTTAACGGCTTCAGTTAACTTTTTTGTAAATCTAAGATCCGAGTTATACAAAGATATCCCAGATTTGCCAACCACAGCTCCGAATCTGGAACGTGTAAACATACTTTGCTGCATCGTTTTTTGTCTCAGTCTCAGAACTATATATTAGCTGAAGCCAAACTTCTAGTTTAATAAATGCAAAATTAGAATCATAATGAAAGTTTTTGTAATTTTGAGTGCATTACAGGTTTTTTGGGGGGGGTTTTGTGTGGGCAAAAATCTGAATCCAAGTTTTTTTTATAGTGATACACAAAGCAGATATGGAAAGCTGCAACGTGTTTCTGAAGTTCCAGACATACATATCAATCTCCAGTTTAGTCAGAAACACGTCAGGCTCCTGTCCTCAGAAATGGAGCCACCTGCCAACCAGGTGAACACTGAAATGCATGATTCTAAATTGTGGTTGCTTTAAATCTATAGAGAAGTGTGAACAGGGAGCATAAGTGCAGCCAGCTGGTGTGTTTCAGCTTTCAAATCGCCAAACGACTTCTTTCCCTCTTAGGGAGCTTCAATGGCTGAGATGCTTGGTGGTCACAGAAATCAGTCAAAATGAATCATGCAGCAGCCAGCCCACAGCAGGTGGATGTGATGGTGGGGTCTCTCTGTGTTTATCGTGACAGACACGAATGCTAATATACCCCTGAAGCAAAGATTCGCAGGAAAGAAAAGCTTGACAAGCATCAAAGGAAGGAAGATTTTGAAATATGCAAGGATTATAGATAGCATGTTGTGAACTAGGAAAATCTTAAGCAATGGTAGGTATTCTACCAGAATACCTCCTTAGTTTCCTCTGAAGAGTTCAGTGAAAAGGGAGTATTATGGATTTTTGTGAGTTTAATTAGCTATATTTATTTAACAGTAAGGAACGTTTTAACATTTTACTAGTAGTAGTCAAAATTGTTAAAATAGTAAAGCTTAAAAAGTTGATAGAATTGAAAAAAATATATATAAATCTTTACTACTCAAAGATGGATACTTTAACCAGCTGTGAAACCATCAGAATTACTTAAAATTGTAATAATTGATTGTCATAAAAGAAAAAAAAATCTTTGTAAAACCTATTTCCTGGTTTGTTCACAGGAAATCAGACTATTATTTTTATGAATAAATTAATAGATCAGAATTCAGATTTGAATCAGTTTTTTTTATTTAACATGAATTACTAACAACAATGGTACTGCATGCATTGTCTTGTCCACAATTTCAATTGTATTTGGAAATACACTTCATTTCATACAAACATTTTATTTGACTTGAGACATAAATATTCTCCACAAACACCAGGGGAAGTAGAGTGGATGCATGGCCTGCAGGCTTAGCCTTCACTGGGAGATGTGGAGGTGGGGTCAGTTGAGAGATTATGTTCACTGCTATTCTCCCTGTGCCTTCTGTGCTTTGCTGCTGACCTGCCTCTGTGTTGGGTGTATGGCTACTCTGTTAAGGTGCCAGCTGTCTTTCAGCCTTGGGCTGCTCCAAGAGCCAAGACTACCTGCCAACAGCCCCTCTTTGTACCTAGTGGTACGACCTTCCGACCACCCTCACCAGTGTAACTACGACACACCTTTGCCTGCTGGATTCCAGAAATGTATTATTTATAAGAAGCCTGATAAACAAATAGCAGTTAAGACAAATAAAAGAAAAGCTCAAAGCTGGCAAAATTGTGGGCCCTTGGCAGGACAAAAAGCATCTCAAACACCTAATGCGGCATTTGAAAGTGTGCTTTCCCATGCATACTTTGGATAGATTTTAAAGGTTGGGATTATAAATGATGACTGGCCAAAATATTTGTGGGAAGTTTATACAGACAACATAAGTACATAATATATTTTTCCTGAAAATTAATGTATATTGCAGCAAAAACAGCTGACACTTCATATTTATCTTTGTTACAGATTCATGTTGCCATTAATGCTGAACCCACTGAAATTACTGGAAAGTTACAAACATCAGAAAGTCTCAGTATAATTGAAGCACAACCCTGCTTTCCATTTTCCATTTTACTAACTTTCTTCACATTTCACCAGGTGCTGGCGTTAGTCAACCGAAGAGTATTTGGCAAAGCAATGCAAGGTTATTTGTACAGTAGTAGCCATTCAAAATTTCACCACTTTCCTTGATGGGCCCTTGGCTGGTCCTTGGCTGGTCCCATACAGGTCCTTGCGGGGTCCGTGGGACTAATATGATCCCCCGCGATGACATACGCACTGACGCTTCAACTGGAAAACGCCCCTAAGCAGTCTAAGTGAAAACCAGCTGCAATCCCTCATCTGTCCGCGGCGAGGAGCAGTGACTTAAATGTGTTGCTTTCGGAAAATGGCCTGTGGGACTGCTGTTACAGTAGCTTCTGATGTAAATACCTTTAAGCAGGTTAAAACTCTGAGGCATTTCCTGCATTTTATGTAGATAGTGTTAAATTACTTTCTTGTGTGATAAGAGTGTGCATAGGTTTTGAAATTTACAATTTCTATTTGCACTCTATCTGCAAGTTTTAAAAATCATAAATTACTTTTTTCTGTGAAATATTGTATGTTGGTTTTGAAATTAACAATTTATATTTTTATTCTAAGTTATGAAAATGGTTCGGGAAACATTTTTGTGGTTTTCACAGTAAAAAATATGAATTTTTTCTACTCTGATTTTATGTATTTTGTGTTGATATGGTATGTCAAAATGGAAAGACTTCTGTAAATCCACAATGGGATGGTTTTGCTGAAGAAAATGATACCAAACAATGCAGGTTAAACATTTTTTTCAAAGTGAAATATAAAGATAAGATCAAAAGTAGTTAAAAACAGCCAATTATGTGCTAAAACTGTGTAATCATTATGATTAATGACAATAACCTGCTTTACATAACGCAGATGATGAGATCTGACAGCCAGCACATAGCATGAAATAAGCAGTAAGCAGTCTGGTTGTCGGTTTACATCACAACTGTAGATTAGGCGGCAGGCAGTGGCAGGATAACAACAGGAAAAAGCAAGGGGAAAGGTGGCGTAATTTTAAATGATTACATGTTGATGTGATGTTTCTTTATTATGAGTTATCCAGCCATGCCGTCACAATGTGCTGTGACAACTTCTCCGTTTTCTTTAACCACCTCCCACATTTTCAAAGTGTCTAATTAGACCACTGAGAATGTCCTAGCAACATTAGGTAGAATCTACTATTTCCAATTTAGTATTTAATTTATATTCATTTACTATTTACAATTTATTATTTACAATGACCCAGGTAGCTTGTACCCTGACGCCAGTGGTGCGTTCATGTAACGTTAAGTTAGTGATGAACCAGCAACGTAAAGAGTGAATCACATTTATTCACCCTGACAAAAACAAAACTGCAGTCATTCAGTGCTGCTTTGGATCCAAAATCACTGATCCAACCAAACACAAAGTAGTTATATGCCTCCAGACTCCTGTACGCCTTCATTTGGCTAGTGTGTAGTTGGAGGTCTAAAGGACAAGTTCATTTTTAATGTGGACGGGCTCTACACAAGGAAAGTCCCACAAGTACGAAAACACGTTTCCTCATTGTGTATGGTAATTTTTTATATGTTTTATCTAATTTATAATCCTGAGACACTTTTCTAATATGTGTTGCACAAGCAGCAGTAAGTAGCATCAAGAGATTAAGAAAAACAGGTTCTGAATGTTCTGCAGTTGTTTGGGGTGATGCCTGTTGCGTTACTGAAACAGGTGTGAATGGTCTTGAATGTCATAGTCAGAGTCAGAGAGGTTTTATTGTCATTTCAGCTACGTACAAGTACATATTGAAACGAAACAGCGTTCCTCTAGGATCACAGTGTAACACGGTACAAAAAGTGCAAGACAGAACAACACAGTGTAAATACAAGAGTAAATAAATAAAAATTCTATAATAAATAACTACAAAAAATATTCCCAATTATCCCTAATCTAGACAGTAATTAGTAGACAGGACTAAAGACAAGTGTTAGTACATGATGGTGAATAGATGGTACAATTGTTCATGAGGTAGGGACATGATGTACAATAGCAGCGTAAAATTGGCAATGCACATAAGGTGCCTAAAATGTAAATAAGGTGCAAAAAAATACAGGTAAGTAACATAGATAATACACATGAAATTGTTACAGTGCTGTATTGAGGAGTCTGATTGCCTGTGGAATAAAGCTGTTACACAGTCTGTTTGTGTTAGTCCGGATGCTGCGGTATCCTCTCCCAGACGGGAGCAGAGTAAACAGTCCATGTGATGGATGGGTTGGATCAACCAAAATGCTTAGAGCTTTGCGGAAGCAGAGGGTGTTAAAAATGTCCGTGAGATATGGAAGAGCAACCCCAATGCTCTTTTCTGCTGTCCTCACTACTCGCTGGAGAGTTCTGCGGTCCGACGCAGTACAATTTCCAAACCAGATGGTGATGCAGCCGCTCAGGATGCTCTCAATGGTTCCTCTGTAGAACGTGGTGAGAATGGGGGGTGGCAGATGAGTTTTCCTCAGTCTTGTTGGTGATGGAACTTTAGTTGAGGGTCCAGGTGAGATTCTCCTCCAGATGAACACCAACAAATTTTGCGCTCTTGACAATCTCAACGGTTGAGCCGTCGGTGTGCAGTGGGGAGTGGTCCCTTAGTGTCTTTCTGAAGTCAATGACCATCTCTTTGGTTTTATTCCGATTCAGAGACAGGTTGTTGACTTGGCACCAGTCCGTTAGATGTTGTACCTCTTCTCTGTACGCTGACTCATCGTTGTTGCTGATGAGTCCCACCACAGTTGTGTAATCTGCAAACTTAACGATGTTATTGCTGCTGTGCATTGCTGTACAGTCGTGCGTAAGCAGAGTAAACAGCAGTGGACTGAACACACAACCTTGGGGAGCGCTGGTGCTCAGTGTGGTGGTGCTGGAGGTGTTCTTACCGTCTCTCAGTCAAGAAATCCAGGTTCCAGTTGGAGAGAGAGGTGCTCAGGCCCAGCGTGCTCAGCTTTCCAATTAGATGCTGAGGAATGATGGTGTTGAATGCTGAGCTAAAGTCTATGAACAGCATCCTGGCATAGCTGTTCTTTCTGTCCAGGTGTGTTGAAACCAGGTGAAGTGTAGTGGATATGGCGTCGTCCGTTGAGCGGTTTTGGATGGTACGCAAACTGCAGTGGGTCCATGGTGGGAGGCAGTAGGGTCTTAATGTGCCTCATGACTAGTTTCTCGAAGCACTTCATGATAAAAGACGTGAGTGCAACGGGACAATAGTCATTAAAGCATGACACAGATGACTTCTTTGGCACCGGTACGATGATGGTCGTCTTAAGGCACGTTGGAACAATGGTGCTGCTCAGAGAGACGTTGAAGATGTCAGTGAATACATCTGCCAGCTGGTCTGCATATCCTTTGAGCACTCGGCCAGGAATGTTGTCTGGTCCAGAAGCTTTCCGTGGGTTGACTCTGTGCAGAGTTCTCCTCACGTCCGCTGTGGTGAGACGAATAATCTGGTCGTCGCGAGGTGGGATCATCTTCCTCGCCAACATGTTGTTCTGCGCCTCGAACCGGGCATAGAAGTCCTTCTAAACATGTCCCAGTCAGTGCGCTCAAAACAGTCCTGAAAGGCAGAGATGGATCCTTCTGGCCAGGTTTTCACGTGTTTCTGTACAGGTCTGGAGCGCCTGACAAGTGCTCTGTATGTTGGAATTAGCATTACAGAGATGTGGTCTGAGTATCTGAGGTGGGGGAGGGGCTCCGCCCGGTACGCACCGGCAATAATGGTGTAAACATTATCCAGCGTGTTCGTTCGTCTCGTAGTAAAGTTTTTCTTTAAGTGCTCTGGGGGTATGCATGTGTTGCTTTTAGTATAAGTTCGAGAGCATAATAGGCCAGCCAGAGAGTATTGTTTGAATGTTGTCGAACTTTGATTAGCATGTAGTTGAGGATGGGCCTAATGCAAATGTCTGGAGTTTGTTTGCAGACTGATTGACATTGAAAGTGACAGAAAAAGTTTTTTACTTTTTTTTTTTCATTTTATGAGAAAAATATTATTCACAAATCTAGGATTGTTGCAAATATTTCTAATGATATATATACTGTTATGGAGGTAAGTAAGCAGTAAACCCTGTAAATGAATACTTAAATGTTCTGTACATATTTCCAGACAAAGTGAGTACAAACAGAAATTCTGCTCTCATCGTTCCCCAGTGTTGCAGCATTTCCCTAAAAACTTACTAAAATAAAAATAAAAAAATTTAAAAGTCTTTAATTTCTACATCAGAGGTCTACTAAAAAAATAATGTGGGGGAGGGGGGGTAAAAAATTATTCTTTTTTTTCAATTTTTGGGTCTTACAGGGTTTAGCTGGGCTGGGTATACAGCAACCATGGCGCTGCATTTTCACTGCTGTGATTTGTGTAACGCTGGGAGACCAAATGGCCCATTAGGTGCAAATAAAAGGTTGAGCAATGAGAATGCAAATGGGGGTGTTTCTACTGGCTACAGTAGCTGCCCTAAAGCAGCACTAAATTACCTGCAATAATCTTCCCAAAGGGTGATCCTGACCAGTAATTTTACCTCTGTAAATGGAGATTAACAACAATTGAACAGGATGTATAATTATTGTAGTTTCTGGTGCTATAGGTGGTTTGCAGATGATGTCACGACGGAAGATGGGGGGTGGGGTTGGGGGTGTTGCGTTGTATACGGCTGTATACAAACCGGGAAAATCCAAAAGTTTTCTTTTGGGTTCCGAATGTTGTAACCAACAAAGGGGAGAAATTTCAAGAAACTGACCGAAAAACGGCTGCAGACCTAGTTTTTTCCACTGTTTATCAAAGGACAAAACCACGATAGCAATAACTTGCTGAGAGAACTGTTGCGCTCTCACTTCCTCTTACAGCGTGATTTATGCATAAGTATAATTTTACATGGGATTTATAGTCATTACAATGTATGGCATCCTTCGACTCAGTAGGGTTCCCCCTTTCATATGACTACAAACAATTACAGTTATAATTCATTTTTAAACATCAATCTTTGTACTAAAATATTCCTTCTGTCACGATTTGTGGAAATTAATATCTAAACTTTGTTAAAAAATGAACATCGTCCAATTTTATTACTTTTTAAGATGTTTAGGTATTTAAACATTGGGCCTATCGTGATTATTGTGTATTGTGTGAGAGAAGCGCCATCTCAGGGTCAGACCCTGTAATTCAGTGAAAGGGTGGAGTCAAAGTAAAAATATGCACGCCCAGGAGAATGAGTGGGTCTCTCCAGCGGCTGGAACTTGGTGGGATTTGGCTGGGAGGTGTAGGGAAGTCGGCTGCCATTAGGCTGGCGTTTGACTGGGAAGGGCCATTATGAATGGCTACCACTGTATAGCACATTTTCGTGTACAAGACAATTCAAAGTGCTTTACATAGAAAAAAATAGCAAAAAATCAAACAATAAAATCATCTTTGAATTTAAAAGGAATAAAATACCTCACCTATTCACCTCGTCTCACCTCTTCAGGAAGACTGTTCCAGATTTTAGGAGCATAAAACTGGAATGAAGTCTCCCCTTGTTTGGTCCTAACTCTGGGCATCAGCAGCTACCTGAGGTTCTCATAGTCCGGGCTGGTTCATATGGCTCTAACATGTCAGATATGTACTTAGAGGTTAAATCATGAAGAGATTTCTACACAAGCAAGGCTGTTTTAAAGTATCTTCTTTGAGTGACAGGAAGCCAGTGCAGAGACTTGAGCACTGGACTAATGTGGTCATATTTCCTGGTTTTGGTCATAACTCGAGCAGCAGCATTCTGGATGTTCTGAAGCTGTCTTAAGGCCCGGTTAGAAAGCCCAGTGAGCAGGCCGTTACAGTGGTCTAACCTGCTAGAGATTAATGCATGGATAAGTCTTTCTAGGTCTGGTTTAGAGACTATTCCTCTGATTCTGGCAATGTTTTTAAGATGGTAAAAGGCTGCTGATGTTACTGATTTAATGTGGATGTTGATCTTCAGGTCAGAATCGAGTATTACCCCAAGATTTTTGACCTGATGTTTAGGTTCCAGAGAGAGTGTCAGAAGGTAACTGATGACACTTTCTCTTTGTTTCTGTGGGCCACGGACAACGATTTCAGTGTTGTCTGAGTTTACCTGGAGGAAGTTGTTCTGCATCCACAGACTGATCTGTTATATACAGCAACACAATAAATCAACAGGCCAATGTTCTCCAGCTGTCAGCGACATGTAGATCTGAGTGTCATCAGCATAGTTGTGGTAGGACACATCATGGCTGCGTATTAGCTGGCCCAGTGGAAGCATGTACAGATTGAATAAAAGGGGTTCCAGGATCGACCCCTGGGGAACCCCACAGGTCACACCCATTCGGTCAGAGACGCAGTTCCCAATTTGAACAAAGTAACACCTGTCCTCAAGATAGGACTTGAACCTGTTGAGAGCCATTCCACTGATTCCCACCCAGTCTTTTAACCTCTGTAATAAAATCACATGGTCAACTGTATCAAAGGCAGCGGTCAGGTCCAGCAGAACTAGGACAGAGACTTTGCCTGCATCTAAGTTTAGGCGGATGTCGTTTGTCACCTTGATCAGAGCTATCTCAGTGCTGTGGTGAGGCCTAAAGCCTGAGTGGAAAGCACCAAACACATTGTTAGACAGGAGAAAGTCACTTAGCTGTTGGTATACAACTTTTTCCAGCACTGTTCCTAAGAATGCCAGGTTTGATATGGGCCAGTAGTTGTTCAGTACTGTGGCATCCAGACTGCTCTTCTTTAGAAGAGGCCTAAAGACAGAAGTTTTCAAGGCCTTTGGGAATATTCCACTCTGAAGTGAGATGTTGACTAAATGAGCGAGTTGTGGCAGCAAACTGCTCAGCACAGACTTTAGGAATCTAGTGGGTAACTCACCCAGGCAGCAAGTAGATGGAGTCAGGCTGCAGATGAGCTCTTCAACTGTTTTATCGGAGACTGGTGTGAACTGTGTCAGCTCTATATGTCTAACTGGGGGCAAAGGAGCTATGTCTGTTTTGGAAACAATTGCAGTTTTAATGCCTTGAACTTTGTCATTAAAGAATGCTGCAAACTCCTGACATTTGGATGTAGAAATCAGTTCCAAGGGGAGCGAGACTGTAGGGTTTGTTAATCTGCTCACTGTAGCAAACAGGACACGAGAGTTGTTTCTGCAGTTTTTGATGATTTCTGAAAAATAGCTCTCTCTTGATCTACGCAAAGTCTTGTTGAACATACACAACTTTTCTTTTTAGATTTAAAAGTTAAACTGAAGCTTTGACTTACGCCATTTCCGTTCAGCTCTCCTGCACTCCTTTTTCTGTGCCCTGACCGAGACCTCTTTTCTCCATGGTGCCTTTTGTGTACTTTTAACCATTTTAACCTTGACAAGAGCAATGCCATCCATAACCTTCAAGACACTTGATGTGTAAGAGTTCAACATATCATCAACATTAGAACACAGAGCATTTTCAAACCTAATCATCAATCAAAAACTGGGTCCCTGTGTTGTCATCAATAAGTCTTCCCTGAGTAACTATAGGGCCAGCTGTTGGCTTGGGTGTAACAGAAAGGTCAAAGAAAACACAAAAATGATCAGACAAAGCGACATCCACAACACCCACATTTAAAATAACAACACGCTTTGAGATAAGCACATCTAGAGTGTGTCCTCTGTTGTGTGTAGGCTTGTTCACATGCTGAGTTAGACCAAACATCTCAAGGACAGCAGTGAGTTTTTTACACTGCTTATCTTGGGCTGCATCCATGTGCACTTTTAGGTCCCCTGTTATGACAAAACAGTCAAAATTAGTCCAACAATTGAAAGTAGTTCAGTAAAATCATCAGTAAAACAGTTCCTTGGAGGTTTGTAGATGGTAATATAAAGAATGGAAGATTGTTTTGTATCCATTTTGAAGGATACGTACTCAAATGATGAAAAAATCGCAAATGCTAATTTATGGATGGGTATTTGCTACAATTTCCAGTTGTGCAAATAATCTTTTTTTGACTATACTTTTGCTGTTGAATATTTGCTTTTTTTTTGTCCCTTTTCACTGTTTCAAAACACACAAAAGCTATCACTTAGTTACCAAAACTGGTCTAAAGCTATTTTATACAGTAAAGAGACATATATTTTATTGCCATGACATTTCCCTCCTTTTTCAAATATTCACATCATTGTTAAACAAATTAAAATACCTAAATTATTACTCAGTTGTGCTCACACCATTACTTGATTCACTGTTTGACAATTTAGTTTGAATTTCTCAATCTGCTACATTTGCAAAATAAACACGAAATGCAATAATGTAAACAAAAAAGCAGTATGTAAACATACAGGTGCAGAATTCCTATTTCACAATGTCTTCAAAATGTCTTGAAAAAAGAAAAAAATATAATTGAAAGACAGCTAGAGAAAAAGGCACATAGTTCGATCTGAATCTTATGATAAGCCTGGGTAGGTTATTTTCCTACCTGCCTGTCAACTCAGATAATACATTTTGTTTAGGATGAGCAGGGATGCTACAAGGCTTGTGTTGTAACAAGAGATCCTCAGTTTGGCGGTTTTACTGTGGAGACCGGTGGACCGGACTTGGATTGAATTACCTACACATCACTCCTCCCTCATCCTTTCCGAGCCAATTCACTGTGACACTTGAGGAACAAGGTTCAGAGCAAGAGCACATCTGCTGTTTTCTGCTGTCTCAGGCTTCCGGCCGTGTAGCTGAGGGCTGGAGTCGCACTCTTTTCTGTGTTTGTGTACTGGCACTCGTTTATTTATTTTTTGCTTTTGCAGGTTAGATGAAAACAGTTTATGTTGCTGAAAAGAAGCAACTGTGAAAGTAATTTACAGTAACTGGGTATTTCTTGGGTGAAAAAACTGTTGGATAATTGTCAGAGCTATTTTACCAGAATTCCTTTTTTTCATGTTTTTCACTTTGTGTTCATAAATGTTAGTTGTTTGTTTCCATCACTGTGCAGTGGCAATCAAAAATATACATAGAGCTTCTTCAGTGTACAAGAACACACCTGACAAGTTAATAATTATAAGAAAATTAAATCAGAGTTAGATTATGAAATCATATTGTAGGTTTTAAAAATGTTTTTTAAGTTATCAGTCAATTTTCCAAAAATTTTATAAAATACTGCAAACCTTTTAAACCCATTTATGTAAACCAGTTGGCTGGGCAAGAAGGCAGTTAATCAGAGAAGAAGCTAAAGGCTTCTGGTAACTTTGTACGAGCTGCAGAGATCTGCTGCTAAACGACAGAGTAACTTTTAGACACGGATGGTAATACTTTGACAGACAGATTTTTTCAATTTTTGAAGGTGACACGATAGAAAAGGATTAGATAAAATTAAACACTAAAAAGAAAAAAGGTTGTTACGAACCCGAACACACCACTTACCAGAGGTGTGGACTCTAGACTTTAGACTCGACTTGAGAAATATAAATAGACTTGCAACTCGACTTGGACTTTAACATCAGTAACTCGTGTCTTTACTTGGACTTGAGCATTTTGACTCGAAAAGACTTGCTGTTTTTCTCAAAAACTCATAGATTTAAAAACTATATTGACACGGACCGCTCTCTCTTTCATCTGTAGTTGCTATGTGCCGTCAGCACAACATCCAATCAGATTAGATCCACGTGGTTTTGAACTGACAACCAAACAAATTGCAGCGCTAATGTCAAAGACAAACTGTCAAACATGGAGTTAGCTGTGCCCTCCCTGGACTAAAAGCAAAGTTTTCTAAATGTATAGTTTTTTTTCTCCGTCAGAATCGCCAGTTCTCCTTGTTGTCGTTCACCAGGTCAGATGTGACGTTATTTCGATTCGCGTTTCCCTCTTCTATTTGCCGCTTGCGCGGCTAACTTTGCAGATGCTTGTGCCTAGCTCGTTGCCGACGCGATAGGTTTGCCCCTCGGGGAATCTTAATAAAAGCTAAAAAACTGGAGATTTATGGCGAAGTTTGTCTAGGTCAATGATTATTATTATTATTATTAATTTATCAAGTTCAACACGTTAGAACAGCTTTCATTCGACGCAAGAGGCACTTAAATATAACAAGCTTCCATCTCACTCAGTGTCACAAAAGTTACCAAAACTGCCGCTAGGCATCATGGGAAACAAAAGGAAGCAGGAAGTTATTACAAGAAACCAAAAGACCATTACACATTGAAACATAGGTTGTTGCTTCTTCTGCTGCTGGTGTAATTAATAATATATTCAATAATATTATTATAAGAATATTTACATAACTATTATCTATGTAATATACCTGTAAATATATATATATATATATATATATATATCTCCAGTGGAGCGAGTTTTCAGGCATTGTCGCATCATATTACGTCCCCATCATGCACAAATGACTGACAGACTTTTGGCTATTTTGATCTTTTGCAAATGCAATACAGCTTAGAGCCCTGACAGAAAAAGTGCCACCCTGTTTATTGTTAAGTTTATGGATTTCTTGTGCCTCCCCGGACAGGACAGAAACTGCCGTGGAAGTAGTTATAGTAATACAACATGCAATAATAATACAATGTCAGCTCTTTTAAGTAATTGATTACATTTGCATTTGTTTACTATTGTTTGAAGGATTTCCTTACAAAAAGTTTTGATGAATAAATATTGATCTTAAAAACAAACATTATCTATTAACTCAAACGTTAAGACTTGGGACTTGACTTGAGACTTGGCGGGCATGATTTAGGACTTGACTCAGGACATGCTTGTTTTGACTTGGGACTTGACTCGGAACTTGAGAGCAAAGACTTGAGACTTACTTGTGACTTCCAAAATAATGACTTGGTCCCACCTCTGCCACTCACATGCCAAATCTTAGTAGTGGCATTAAGCTACTTTGTTATTAAGCTATTTAAGCCATATGTATTTCTGTTGCACAAGCCAGGGAAAGTGATAAAGGTTGGTGGGAAGATGGAAAAGGAGATCTGGTAGATGCTGACAAAGACAGCGGTTCCCCTTCTATTAGAGCAAAAAAAACTAAAGCCACATCCACATAACCATAAATGGATTAATGTAAAAAGAAAAAAAAATCATTTGCTTATACTATTAAAAAAATAATCCTTTCAGAATTTAGATGCAAAGCAAGTAGGTACCTCACCAAAAGAACATTCTCATGTAGTTGCAGCAAAAGTTGTTTTCATAAAGTTTTGATTCAGGGTATGTGAACACAGCTGAATATGATATTTTCAGATTTATGTTTGTAAAACTCGTTCCTCTTCTAAATTATGCACTGCTTTGATTAAACCTACAGATTTAACTTGGGACAATAAAATATTAATTTAATCAGCAGTGTTTTAGATGTAGATAATTAGAAACTTCCTATCTTGTGACTAATTGCTCCAAATAGACTATTTAGTCTATGGTGTTGAGATGCTATAGTTGACATAACTTGAGCAGATTCAGTATCCAATAATGTTTTCATCCTTGGACAATCTATCACACGGGCACACACAAGAGTGTGTGTGCGGTTAGATTCAGGGCACAGCATGCGGTCAGAAAAGCTGAAATAGCGGCTCTGACCCCTGCTGTGCTCATCAGTCCTAGTTTGTCAGATTCTGCTATGCTCAGGAACAGTACAGTAATCACATCACTGCACCTCCTCTGTGTGCAGCCTTTCCCTTAAAATATGAACACACTTCCAAACTGTGTAGGGGGGAGTGGGACGGATCTGGAGATTCTGGTCTACATGGGTTCAAGTTCCCAGCAGATCACTTCAAATCAGTTTTGGATCTCAGTGGGTGCTCACCTGATCTTCACATAGTGATGAAAGAGTTGCACGGCCATGTATACTGGTTGAGCTTCAATCTTCCATTGCATTTGTCTAATGTTTTTAGCTTTACGGTAAAAAATAAATATATACATTTTTTGCACACTTATTTTAAAGAGATTAATACGTTTTTCCTCAAGACGTAAAAACTATTGAGGTATCGTAAAAGGACACCAGACAGAGAACAATGCTAACGCAGATCTGCACATACTGTGCAAGTTATAGATTAATGCTTAACGTCATTTAAATCCCTGTGCTTTAATTCGGGTTTCTGATTAAGCTTTAGCGAGTCATTCTTGACCAGATAGATACCTACGTTTGCTGAGTAGCTGTTGTGTGATGTGCTAATTGAATTCTGTGTCAACAAGCACTTGAAAATATGTACCTAATAACCAGTGTTGTGCTGGTACTGTGATTATACTGTACTTACCTGTACAGTCGTGGGAGAGAAATAATTTGAAATCAGAAAATAATAGCGTTTCTTTTTTTCCTAGTCAGTTGTGATAGATGGAACAGGAGCCTTTAGTTTATATTGTAAAAATTAAAGTAAAAGCGTAAACACATTATTTTAAAACGGAACAAAGAAATCATAGATATTTATAGATAGCAGACTGAACTTTGCACACACACACACACAAACACACCACACTCATAATATTATAATGAAATCCCACAGCTATTAACAAGATATAGAAGTAAAACACACCCCTGAAAGTTTTTCTGTTACACCTAATACAGTTTTATAAGAGTTCAGGTCAAGTTTATTTTGTGAATAAAAATATTAAGTTAAGGTTATCCATTATATTATTGCTGCAGAAACTAATGTTCAAATCAGCAAGGTTGGGTCTTACATTGTCCGTAGAAAAAAAATTATAAAACCAAGGTTAACATGTATTTTAATAATAGAATAAGACTATTTTTCAATCCTGATTGTCCTCTGCTCTATTTTGTCATTTTTTTCTCCTGAAAACAGACCTGTAAAAACAGTGAATTACTTTTAATAAAATAAAAAAATGTGCTGGGCTCTTCATCCCCGTATTAGAGACCATTTTGGTTTATATTTTAAAAATCCTGTTTCTTCGCTGATTGTTTACTTTGCTATTGCAGAAATTATAGATCATCTGCATGTTTGATTGGTTGAACTGAATGCTGTTGTGTGAATCATATTTCAGCTTGTGAATTAGATTTTTTGTAAAAAAATAATAATAAAAAAAAACATTTTTCTTCAAGAAAATAATTTGAAGCGTACCAGTTATTTCAACTTATTAGAAAGGTAAGAATTAATTAGAGCTTTGTATTAAAGTTTAAAACATAGTTTTAAATGTGGTTCCTGCTGGTACTGTTGGTGTTTTGCAGACACATCATGCTACTGGTTTATTTAAATAAAAGTGTTTATTTAAAAGATGAATTCCAATAACATATGTTTTTTGTAGATTTAACATCTTGTAACTTAAACTTTTAGTGTTGCTTCAAAACCTCTGTGTTTTATGTTTTCAGTGGAAGTTGTGGTTTCAATCCAAACCTACTAACTTGGACACTAACCCTGAATAACCTTTCTGTAGGAAAGGGTAGACTAAAAACAGATAACCATGTACATACCCGCATTCACTCACACACACACACAAACACATATATTTTAAACTCTATACAAAGCAGTCCCAGTCCAGATTTAAACTCAGGACCTTTTTACTAAAAGCATGCCGTGCTGGAGACTGCTCTTCCATGGAGTCTTGATATAAACTTGTGACAGCTAGAAAGAGGGTTTCACAGCCGATTTTCATGTCATGAAAAATGTTTTGACTGCAGCCTTAAATGCTGCAGCTTAGTTGTGCAATACACACCTGGCTGCTTTTTAGTGAAAGTTTTGATTTACCCAATGCTCTGAAACTAATCCACTTTTTAACTTCCCTCCTTTGATGTATATGGCAGATGGATATAGCTTGGAAATAAAATAAATGGCCGGGATTCAAATATTTTGCATTGTTAAATGATCATACATGGATACAGGTTACAATCCAATGTCTATATTCCCTGGTTCTGGCCACTTTACAAGAAATTTTGCTGAACATAAACCTAGATAAAGCAAAAACCCTAAGGTATGATGTTTCAAGACTTCATTTTAGCATAAGAAAATTCAACATGATCTATGTTCAGCTTAGACACTGAAAGCTCCCTACTTAACATGAGCTTTCCAAAAGTTACTGCATTATCGGGCCTTTTACGTAAAATATGGTTCAGCATTAATGGGTCTGCTTTCACCAATGCATAATTCATTCCTTTTTTCATCATATAACACATGTTTTTGCAGCCATAACGCAAGTGACAGTATGAATATTTCACGCCTCGGACTCATCAAGCTTGCACAACGATCACAGCATCACCATTTAAGACCTTACTTTGAAGATTAGTTCTGCCGTGCATATGGCTCTAACCATTCTGTGCTTAGTTCTGCCATGCATATGGCTCTAACCATTCTGTGGTTCAGTACCTTTTAGCGATGCATTAAAGTTTAAAGCGCTTCCCGGGCCCAGGTGATGGCTTATCACTCAGAGGGGCAACACTTGCACAAGCTAAAGCATGATCCCTGTCTCAGCAAAGCTATTACAAGGTTCATTGAGTCTAAGCACAGCCCTGCTACGTCCGGGTAAGCAGCTGTATATACAGTCAGTGTTGGTGTATGTGTTCATTTTTCCGGTTTTGTTTTTGTTTGTCCATTTGTGTTGGACATTTATTCGTGCAGGGTTTATTTCGCAACAAAAAACCTTTCTCATAGCTTGCATTTAGCTGAACTTGCAAACCACAAAGATTCAGGGTTGTTAGGATGTGTAACATTTCCCCCACTTATCTACATTTGTTTGCATTCTGGGTGTATTCACAGGTATTACCCAAGGTTTTAATTTTGCAAGTTAAATTTTTCAAACTTTAATGATTCACTGTATTAGACGGCAGATATTTTCTTACAATTCTGCAGGTCCATGATAAACATTATATACATTTTAAATGCTTTAGTTTTTGCTGGTTATATTTTGTCTGCGTAAAGTGTGAGTCTACATTTGATGAGCTTTAGATCAAAATAGTTTCCTGGCATACTAAAGCCATTTACTTTTGACATGATATATTGACAGACAGGATTTAAGCATGTCTTGTAATTGGCCTGACTCAGGACTTTTGTGTGACTCAAACATTTGAAAACTAATTTGAACTGATTATTAATTTGTATCACTGAAACTGTCCGATGAGGACTTCACATAAGCTGATACTCATGGAGACATGTGCTGACACATCCTCACAGTAACCTTGGGTAGAGATGTCACAGCTCCATGCTATAATGTAATGAGCACAAAGAATTAAAATAGATATCCATTACATAATTTCATTGCTGTCGTTTAAAAAAGCTTGAAGGGCAGCCTGTACCTTGCCAAATTTGCTTTTCAAGTCATGTCTTAACATAGGTGATTGGTGATACTACCTTAGTTAGCAAACAAATTAGTTTAAAAAAAATAGATAAATATGAGAGACCTCTTTCACCCAGCTAGCCAGTAGTTGGCAACAAATATGTAGCAGGGGGCAGCAGAGGATTACTTGACTTGAAAAGGAATTTCAAATATAGGACCAGTATAGTTTTGTTGCTATTTGTAATGTCAAAAAGGTGATCTACCTTGATACCAGTAATAATTAGTTTCTAGTCCCTTGTGGTTTACATAGCTTCAGATAATCCAACCAAGTGCAATGGCGCCTAAAACGTTTACTTAAAGTCTGCAATAGTTAAGGTGTGTCTGTTTCCAGGGTATGAATTTGTGTAGCATATCAAACCTAAACTCCCAAGAGCTAAAACTCTGTGAGGGTTGCAGAATCTCTCTTTTACTGTTCCTGCCCATCTTCATTTGTCTGTTTCACCCGGCTCTGCACAGGCAGATTCTCTCTGCCATCCGTGTCCTTCTTCGGACTCCTTCTCCCCTCTGTTTATCTTTCTGTATGGCAAAAGACAGACACAAAGTAGGGAAGGAACCTATTTTAAGACTTGTGTGTAATTAATCATAAGCTGCAGGCGGCATAAGGAGACGAAAAAAATTTATGATAGCTTCCTCCCCAGATGCTGTTTCTATGTACCGTCTTATCCCTGCTAAATTTTAATCCTCTCATCCTGTTTTTGGTTAACCAGACCCTCTCCTTATCCAATTTCTCATCTCCCATGCTTTTTTAATCTGTTTTTCTTTTTCATATTCAAGTTTTGCTCATTCATTCCCCCATTAAACAGCAAAAGGCCTTGGGATACTAAAAAAAAACTGTACTGAAATAAATATTTTGAAGTAAAACCTGCCAGGAGTATTTATATATCCAAAATGACCATTTTCTTTATGGTGAGATATTCCTTTGTCACACAATCAATACTGGAATTTTACCACCAAGCCTGCAGGCTGTTTTTTGTGGACAGATGGTGATGAACACAGCCTCATTTGGGTGTAATAAGTCGTTACTAATTTGCTGTAGATTGGATCAATATCATGTTCTGTTGCAGCCCAGCTCACTGTGTCACCACAGACAGCACAACCACCATAATTTACTTCTTGAAGATAGCAGCTTGAGGACAAGTCCTTTTTAAGTCATTATTAAGGCAATTTTGCTGTGACCAATTTAATTAGGGTGAGAAATGTTTTCTTTTAAAGCGGAAATTGGACCAATTTAAGGATGTTTTGAGTCATTTTATGGCATAAGAGCATGCTTAAATCCAGAAATAAACAAAAACTATTAACATTTTCTTAAATCGCAAACTGGTTTTGAATGCCAGATTTTCCACAGCGATAAAGAAAACATTTTTTATTGCATTAATGAAGATTGCAGCAGGAGGTGCAGCTACTTTATCACCCATTGTGGAATGACTGACGGCAGGGACGGCCATGAGAAACTCACATCTGTGGCTCTTGAGACCTCACTTACTATGACAGCTTGATGAACTAGTGCTCAGCTGTCAGCTGTACTCAGTGTGTACAACCACAGCTTTTCCATGGCGGACATATGTGTCTGTCTCACACAGGGCCGGATGGGTGATTTTTTCAGGCCAAGAGTCATTCAGGTCACGCATGCATGTTCCCACACATACATGTTCACACCCACACCTAAATGAATGGGCACAAGCAAAGCGCATTTGTGTACGTGCGTGCACACACTTATAGCAAATTCCAAATAAAAGGCCACCTATTAGATCTACTGTAACTTCTGAGGTTGTAATATACAGCAACTTTACTGCTGTTAATGCAATAGTACTAAGATAATAAAGATTTTACACAATAATAAGTGTCTAAATTAGAGCTTTACATAGTCAAATCATGGAAAAAATCAACTGACTCAGTGCCTCATCTTCAAGGAATACTAATGAACCCCAACCTACAGTAAATCCAAGGTTGGAATACACAAATGGTCATGTTTGATCTGGGAAACATGGCAGCAAATCAGCAGCAGACAGAAATATTCAACAACATAATAACTTAATAGAATAACGCCAAATTGCAAAGAAAGCTATTATTACAGTTGAGAGCCATTTATGTCAATGCTAGCGTCTGGTAGTGTTCATGTGTTGTTGCTCTACTGTAGAAATGGTTTTGTAACTTCTCCCAATTGCTCTACTTCTCCTGAAGTACAAGCAGGACTGGTGTCATCCCCATCACCACGTTTGAATAGAAAAACATATGTTTACAGTTTTTCCATAAACTGTATTTCATACACTAAGATAATGTAGCCTGTGTCTCGCTGATTTGGCCTTGTACTCATATACATGATAATGGTAAGATTATATCGTATTAGCTGGACAAATAAATTATTTAAAAAGTAAAATAATAATAATAATAATAAAGTGGCGTGCAAATCAGTGATTTTAACATCCCAGTCCTTATCTTAATTTAAAGGCTAAACCTAAATAGGCTCCATATTTACACTGTAGAATGTGTGCAGCCTCAAGTTTCTCTGTTTAAACTTTAAACACCAAATGTTGGTACATATATATTATTAAACTTAAAAAATATATATTTACCCTTAAAATAATATTTGTTCCAACATTTTATGTGTGCGTGTTTTGGTTTTTATAATTTACTTGTAATCTTTATTTTAATGGCAACAAGGGGGGACTGAATAAATAAATCTGTTACTTTTCTGCATTTTACCGCGTCCTCCTCCAGCGCCTTTCTCTTTTTGTCCCTCTCCCTCTCTGCTCCTTTTACCCTGTCGGGAGACCCGAGTCTCTTCTCCTCACTTTTCTGGACGAGCTGTCGTCAACAGACACTCGCCACGCCCCTTTCTCCACACCTGTGTGGTTGATACGGACGTTTGGGGCGGGTCTTAATCAAAATAAACCAATCATCTTTCCCTCCTCACATGCTGCTGGCCTGGCTGCCTCTATGGCTTGTCCCAGTGCTGGTCTGTCTATCTGATATTCGCACTCCCGGCAGCCTTTTTTTTTTTTTTTTTTTTACAGAGACCCAGGCCAGCAGGCCAGCAGGCTAATATTAGGTCGGCTCTTCGGGAATACTCCCGGTTCTCTCTATGGCCAGTCCGGGCCTGGTATCACTGGTTATATTCCTGCTGTCTGAGACGATATATAGCAATGCTCAATGCAGGGTTCCACAGATATAACACTAATATTGCCAGTGCTCTGTCTAGTTGGGACAAAATTATATGATAGATTATGGGAATTAGGAAGATTTGCTCAATATCATACAATAGTATTCATTAAACCTAAACATGTTTTGCATTTTATTAAATTGCAGCTTTAATCTCTGCATCTACATAATCCAGATGTGGGCAACTGCACCCCCAAAGGCTTCGTGTACTGCAACTTTTAGATGTCCAACACACCTGAATAAAATAACTAAATTAGCTCCTCAGTTTTAGTCCAGTTCTCCAGAATCCTAACTTGATATTTGACCTAAGTGTCTTGAAGCGGAGACACATCTAAAAGTTGCAGGACACCGGCCATTGACAACTAGTGTTGCCCACACCTGCAAAATGCAGTGGGATTTTCTGTGACAGGCCAACACAAAAGAATATATAATTGTGATTTTGAAAGAAAATATATGTGTGTACTTCTTTTTTATTTGTTTTGAAATTAAAACATTTATCTAGCAACACATTAAAAAGGTGTTGCAAGATTTTTTTTTTTTTACAGAACCCTTCACTCTTACAAAATCCTTAGCAAGAAACTGCCAAGGTTTGATCAGGTCACTGATCATCACAAACTACCACAAATATGACATGCTTACCAAGACATGACTTTTAAATTAAAATGACAGTAACAAACAGTATTTAAACCGATTGATAAACATTTCATGGCACATTTATGACAGACTTCAGTGTCACTGTCACAAATAAAGGTGTACAGTCTGACTGATTACTGACACCCATGTAACTTTAAATCTTTAGTACTCTTTTACTCTTTAGTAATATTTAGAGGGTATTTGCATTTCAGAAGACTAGTCATCATTATCCAGGATTATAGCATTTCAGTCTACATATTAATGGTAAATTTGACTTGAGATGAAGGTGCCAAACGCATAACGTGAATAATACTGATGTTTAAACTTTTTTAGAAGGGAACTATCAGTACTACTTTATTCCTATGTCCGTTTGCACATAAGCGTTGTGTTCCAAATAGGAACACAACGCTTCACGAATATATGGTCGTTACAATATCGGTTTGAGCAATAGTCACATCGGAAGGGATAATCATGATAATGTATTATTTAGACAGTTTTGCAGAGTTTTATGAAAGCAGATGCTCATACCAGACACAGGTCACAGAGTGATGAAAGCACAGATGGGAAAGAGACAAAAGAGGATAACAGGCTGATACACCAACTGATGTTGCAAATGCAATATTTATATTTAACAAGGTATCTCCAGCACAACGTTTTTATCTTGCAACCCTAATGATAGGAACGACTCTGAAATATGGACAAAAACCATACTTGTAACAGTCACAAAAAGATATACAACTTAAAATGCTATTCAATTCATCTTTTGAAAATGTTTAGATAGTAATAGCAGTGTTAGAAAAAAAATGTTTTTGGGTTGTTTTTATGATATTTTGCAAGGAAAATTTGTTTAAGTTTTACGTTGAAACACGGCAATAATGGATATGTCTGGTCGTTTTATTATAACAAATATTCAACTCCATTAAAAATCTGCCTGCCTCCTGTCTGCATTTGGGTCTTATGTAAAAAAAAAATTGGCTTTTACTAGCTTTCTAGAAATGCTACATGTTTTCTGTCAGATTATTAACCCTCAAAATGGTCCCTTTTCTGTTCAGGGGATTCATCCAACCTAAGCCAAAGTAAGGTCTAAGTGATAACAGTGGTGGTGTGATGCTGTTAAAACTTTTTTTACAGTAGATTAATCATGCTAAATAGTGGTATATTAAATCTTGTTAAGGGCTGCAAAACCCAACACTGCGTTGAAAGTTCTCATTTGAGCCGGACGACAACCCTAAATATGAGCTACCAGTCTTAGGTAAAAGCATTGTAATGTTGGAATGGTCTAGTCGAAGTTAAGAACTAAATCCAAATTAGAATCTAACTTTAATTGTTGTTCATTGACCCTTTCCAGTCTGAACAAATGTTTAATAAAAAAAAAAATATAATAATAATAACAATTAAAAAAACACGGAAGATGCATAAAATCCCACTTCTTACTTGTCAAAATGTAAAATACATGTACAAACTTTTATAGGGAACACTGAATTAAGGTTTAAAATGTATCTGGATATATAGTTGCTTATCCTTGCTTAGGTCTGCATGAATACTCATTTAGGACTCATACCTAAATCAGGGTATTTCCATGCTTTCAGGGGAAGTGCAGTCTGTGCTCTGCTCAGCATCCCCACTGGTCATACATCAGTAACTGAGTCTGAGTGTTATTATGGAGACGAAGGCAGTGTATTAGATGGCCTGACAGATTTTGTCAGGGCCCTGCAATCCTATCAGGACTGAATAATAAAAAGACACTTATTCTAACTAGTTCCCTTAAGTCCCTCTTTTTGCACACAGAATAGAAGGAAATTGTGTGATAATCGCTCTGTGGTCTAACTGTCTTTTTCAAATTTCCCTCTCTGTCAGTCCCATTTTAAAATTTAATAGCAGTAATTACAACTTAATCCCCTAAATCTCAACCATTTATCCACCAAAACATTCCCATGAAGTGGACACAGTGGAATTGCCAACAACCTAAAATTAGTGCATTGCACTGCCTAAAGAAGCAATAACGCGGAGTAGAAATGGATTTGTGCACCATAAATAATCAGTCAATTCACTGTATGTGGGCTCACTGGAAATACCTGATTTTTTAGAGAAAACCACAACAGGACAGAGAGGAGACTCTACAACCTTGTAGAAAGAGACAAAAGCCAGGAAGAATCAGTAGTCTGTCAGCCCAACCTGATGCTCTGTCTCTATTACAGAGCATGGACATTCTGTCAAGAATTTTCAGGCCAGGATTTGTTGCTGGTCATGTTCTTGTTAATCAAGCAACATTTCGAGCTGTGTTTTTTTTATTTTTTTATTAACCTTTCCATTTTTTCTGCCCTATCTCTGCACAGTGGAGAGTAACCCATGCCAGACAAGCCCATGTCTCCACGGTGGAAGATGCCTGCAGGAAGGCGACAGCTATAGCTGCTACTGTCCTCAGGGCTACTCGGGAGAGAACTGTGAGATCGGTAAGTCACCGTCAGGTTAAACCCGAGTGCAGACGCCTCGTAGGTCAGCAGATGTACATACATGCTGGGTAATTTTGGCATAAGGGGAAACATTTGCTAGCATATGCTGTGGATAACAATGGTATTTCATTGTGTATTGGATTCGTGGGGAGAAAAAAAACGCCAGCTTCTCTCTGAAGGATTTGTTTCCAGTCTGTTTGGAACTCTGGATCCAATTTCAGAGGAACCACTGGTATTCTGGCAGGTCCGGGAGTTTTGGAAAAGGTTCCTTGATTAAAAGCGAAAAAAGAATATCCCTATGCTGGAAGTCACCCGTGTGTGACAGAGACTTTTGGTGGTGTGGATGCTCGACGGTGTGAGCAATTATTTCCACATGGATGTGTGTATTTTCACCTTCTGCCCTGTGAGAAGTATGCAGCTCATCTTTCCACTCAACTGTGAGATGGGAGAGTGTGGCTGACAGAAAATGATGGTGCAGTGATTTAAGTGTATGAGCCTTTGTGTATGTGTGTGACAGAGGCATGCAAGGACAGTCTGTCCACAGAGGAGCTGTGAGCTCAGCGAGGGCTGGAGTAGCTGATTAAAGTGCAGTGGCAGCAGCCAGCACAAACTGCTGCTACAACAAGACAGCAAACAATAAAGGAAAGAAGAAAATCCATGATAGTGGATTTTGAAAAATCACCAGAAGCTTTAAAGTGAATTTAAGTTGCTGCTTAGACAGGTCAGTTCTGATATAGTATTTAAATGACGTGAAACATATATTTTTTTCTGTGATGATATGTTGTGGCTGATTATCAATCACCAGCTTTTGCTTAGCTTTAATTTGCCAATGCATTTTTGTAACCTGATGCTGAATTTCTTAAAGAACCACAGTATAATATAAGAAGATATATTGCAGATTCAAATCATGGTAAATGGCCTTAAATGTTCTTCAGTTCCCTTTAATACTGAGGGTCCTTTTACATTCACTTACGCATTCATACACACATTTATGAGCTGATGGTCATAGGTCATAGGCCTGGTTGTTAAAATCAACAACCCGATCATTAAGGGCCAAATTCCTACCTCCTGGACCACTGTCAACATTTTTTCTAGCTTTCGTGCTAAAAATACTCAATAATTATTGGTTAGCATTTCATTTTATACAGCTATTGCTTATCCTTGCAGCTGGGAAAAAATCTATGCATACATACACTCACCACTTACAGAGGTGTAGAGGTTGTTTCATTTAGTTTTATTTATGTAGCCTTTTCTAACAAGGCATGATAGACTAAGATGATATTTAAAATTATGCCCAAAAAATTGTTAAAACTATTAAATATTACTCACTGTAAATAGGATTTTGATCGTTTTAAAATTCCCAATTCATTAGAAAGTTGACATTTTTAAACAGCTTTAGCACCGTAGTATTTATTTGTGGTTATCACGGTTAACTCTATCTCCTTTTCTCTCTTATTCACTCTCCCACCTAAAATTTGCCTTTACCTAAAGGCTTTACTTTGTAAAACTCTCCTCATACTGAAAATGTCCAGCTTTAAGCATTCTTCATTGAGTGACAACTGCTGTACTGAAGGTGGTTGCTGTTCTTGTGTAGATTGTAAAAGATCTGACTTGTGATCAGTCACCAGTCATGCTGATTGAGCTGAAAATCATTCTGTTTTGGTCACCAGCCAGAAATTTTTTTGTGCATTTTTACATTTTAATATAAAATGAGACATAATACTGACAGTTCACTTTATTACAGTGGGGATGACAGGTCAAAGCCAAGCTTTCATTAGTTAGTGTTGAGATTTTACCCAGGTCAGTCAGGTTTTATATATAAAGCAGAATTCCTCAAACGTGGGAGATTACCTAGGTTATTTTATTCTGTAAACACAAGACAAAACAATCAAAGAACAGAATTCAAAGTGGTTTGTATGTAAAGAGTAGCTCCTTACAAGCTTAAAAATATTTTAAAGAGCTTCCTCTCTCAGACCAAATGTACAATTGAAACCTGTTGTTGTACCTATTTGCTTAGTCTATCAGACTCATGATTCTCAGAAAGATGAACGTAGATATTTTCTTCTTCAGATGGATGTTACTTTATTATAGTGTCTGATTCTACCTTTGTTAAACTTGTTTGGGGATTTTCCTTCTAGACTTACGTCCTCACTTAAAATGTGAGTTCAATTATTTCATAGTTTGGTCTCCCCATTTTCTTTGTCTTTCAATTGTTTTCCAGAAATACAGGGTGTCAAAAAGAAAGCCACTGATATGGGCTCATTTTGGGGGTACCTAAAGTTCTGCCTGGCTAGAATTGATATATTGATCAAAAAATATTTAAATAAGGTCCCACTTCAATTAGCGAACTGATTGTCTTACCCTTTCTATGAGTTCAGCGACTCAATGGATGAAGGTCATTTCACCTGCTGACTATCCACATCTCGTAACTACAGGGTACACTCGAAGTGCACCAGACCTATATATTTAGTTAAAATTTTTGGCTCAATTCTTTCTTGACTACAACAGATATTGCATCATCCAATCAATATTTGTTCCTGTTGAATTTAAGTTTTGTCTGTTACATTTGATTATCTCAACCTTTCAGGAATCGATAAAGTAGCCTCTGTGTATCTTTCTGTTGTGTACGCCCACCTTTTCTTAATCAGGGTTGCTAGAAGGCTGTTACCTTTTCCCCGAATAATCAATGGGCAAAAGGTTGGAGGACCCTCGACAGCTCAGTAGTCTCGCAAACAATCATTTATCCTTTTGATGCGTTAAGTCTGCATTTTGTTCATGCTTTTTATTTGCCAACAAGAGCATGAAGCATACATTTCTTTAGGTGAAATGTTTGACAGTCTTTTTTGTCTTTGCAAACACCTAGTATATTTATTTTTTGGTTTATTGTTTCAGAGGTTCATGGAGCTGTGTATTGTTACCTTGTTTCAGTAATATAGTAATTGCTTAAACAAAATATTTTTTGTAACTGTTGTGTTTTAGGAGCAGAATTTCACAGAGGGCCCTAATGTTGATGCACAACCTTGTTCCAGTTTTTATTGATACAAAGCTGTTGCAAACAGCTCTCAACCTGGCACATTGATTATGGCTCCTAGGGAAATAACCGTGGGTTGAACTGCTTAAAAAAGTATGGATTGCTTACAGGAGTCACACTATGCCTGATACGGATATTAAAGAGACTCTAGTCTAATGTTTTTACCCTTTGACCAGTCTCCCTTCATCCCCTTAGATTTCTTATACATTTTAAATTAAGCCATAGTTAAGAATTCAAGGTCATTCTACTGCTTATTCTTAAATGTTAATGTTAGAGCTCTGTGTTATGAATTGATCCACACAGATGCAATACCATGTACTTCAGGTTTGGGAGTTACTACTCAAAAAAGGTCAAAGATCAGATGGATTAGGTCGGGAAGGGCATATTGGATTTAGGCTGATTATCAGTAACCTTTAAGGTTTGACATAAAAATACTTATTATTCAAAACTAAAGGAGAGCCTGACCTGGAAATCAGTCAATACCTTGATTGATTATTTTTAGTGTTGGGAGCATGTTTTACTAGCATACGAACGGCTTATAAAGGTTTGTCTTTGTCTAGCTTTTATTGATTGTTGTAAAGCTTAACATAAAAAAAAAGATTATTTTTTTAAAGGAACCTGAAATAAATATTGACATATAGTTGTAAAGATATATGAAAGTCCTTTATTACTGCTGTAATTTTCTATGACTTGATCATTTCCATGTCTTTCTCTCAGGGCATTATCTCTCTAGAGGGAAAACTGTCCTTGCCAAGTATTTTTAAAGCATCGTTATGCTGATTAATCGGCTTAAGAGCTGTGGAGTTGATTTTATTAATATTAATAAACATAAAAGGCAAAAATGGTTAATTTCCTTAATCAGCGAAGTGTTCGGGCTTGATTTTGTCAATGCAGCTGAACAGTATTTTGAGGGAAAAAACCTTTCCCTCAAAATCATCAAGTCTTCTGTTTTTTACAGTTCAGTGAAACCTTTATGCCGTTCATCATGAACTCCTGCAAGGTGCTAGCAGGCCAAGTTTGTTCATGAGACTGGATGCATACAAAAATGGAGATGGGTATTTTAGTTATTTTTGATGAATCCACTTCTGGACTCAGGGACTCCTAACCCAAGATGCAAACAGACCAATATAGAATCAAGTGTATAACATTCATGTTGGTTTAAGCAAAATTTTACATTGTAAAGGCCATTTTGCCCCCAAAACACTGGAGTAAGATTCTACCATATAACAAATCATCTTTGCCTATGTTACGTGAATTATGGTTATTCCACATCTAAGGGTGCAATAAAAAGGGTCTTACTAATTATCCACATGGAAATCCACCCATAGCACATTAATTCATTCTCCTGGATTGTTTACTATCATCAAAAAATAGAAACTTTTCAGGCTTATATCTCTAGAAGTAACCAAACGTCACATACGAGGTATACACATGTTTTATTTACATTTGCTTTAACTGTTAGAAAATAGATAAATAGAAACAAATGTTGTGTTGGGGGTGTTTTTCACAATGTACCTGAACTGTAAGCATAGGATTGTCTTTTTTATTTAAATGTTAGCCTTGTTTCTTTAGCTGTAAAAGGCACTTTTTCTGCAAGTGGTGTGAATAATTTAAATTATTGACACAGCAACTATAAATAGCTACTACTACATGCACCGTTTTTTTTAAAGAAGAAAGCTGCTTTAGCTCATAGAGCACTTAAAAATTTGTATAATTCTTTATTCTGTTTGAAGGAAGCATTTTCTACTTCTATTAATAACCAGTTTTTAAAAGGATATTTTGCCTTTTTTCTCTGTTTTATTTTTCTGCACCACTGCTGAGACTCCAAATAGATATTTACCAAAATAAAAGCTGTCAAAAATCAGCAGTTTTTGATTTCACCTGGTGTATCAACTAAAAAAGCAATACCTGTGTTCCAAAATTAAATGCACTTCATTATTTAGCAAAGATAGGTTACAGTTGTCACATTGAGCAACTGTTTAACAAGAGGGGTGAATTTATAATCTTTCTGTTAGGGAGTTGTTTACTTTCTTTCTATAAACAGATACACTTTTTTCTGCTCTGTCCTGTAACAAATAAAAACTAAAATATAGCAAACTGAATCTAGTTGTACTCTTTATCTGACAATTCATTGCTAAAGGGGGTAGTAAATGTCCTTAATACAGTGAATATGTCACTACTCATTTATTCGTGTCCAATATTTTGCTTCCCTAAAGTTCTCATACTTCTTTTAATCAACAGAAGTGTAAATGACTGTTTAGAGTAAAATAAAACCAACCAAGTTAAAAAGTATGTTAGGTTTTATGCTAGAAAAGACAAAAACAACTAAATTAGCAGCAATTTCTAGCAGTGCTTGCATTGTCATCACGCAGCGGGAGCTAAATGTCCCAGCGTGGTTGGGCCGATATGCTCTCATTGTCGCAGTTGCGTGTCTAAAATCCTGTCTTTTTTGCTTTTTATTCTCATGTCATCCAACTCCTATTATTACAACCCCTGTGGTGAGCATTTGGACACTGTTCTCCATGTAAATAGTTTGTAAGAATTGTCAGAATTTATTTTGATGTGTTTGTTTAGGAGGGAAAATGCTCGGATAGCAGTGGACTCTCCCTTCACAGTTCTGGTTTGAGGCAGTCGGCAAACATCTCCCTGACACCTTCTGTTCTTTTTTCGTCGTCTTTTCGAGAGTAAAGTTTCTTCCTCCAAACCTGTAAACTCGTAAGAGTCTTACCTCTCTGTCATAATGAAAACACTATAATATGTTCAGTAATGACAAGATCTCTAATGCTTCTCTGTTAGTCTATCGCTTGGTCACAGTTGTCTGTTCCTTTTTGGTTCAGGCATGGATTTCTGTGGGAAAAAATGCATTAACCTGTCCCATCTATCTCTTTTTGTGGGTCAGCAAATTGCTTTGATTTTAAATAGAACAAGACTGGGCAAATTATTTATGGTCAAGTGCTGAAAGACCTCAATCAGCCCATCTGTCCATAAGTTAAGCGGATGACAGAGAGCTAGCGAATGAATAATGTTATGCCATCTGCCATTTATATGCCATGGCGTGATCAACAACGTCATAGTATTAAGTAAAGGTGTGTGTTTTGTGTTTTAAATGCAATAGTCTTTTGCCTGTTGACTGAGATCAAGAGGATAATTGATCTTTGGACACAGAGAAAATTATTTGGGTACTTTGTTACTGCTTTCCTATCTTCAGTTCCTCTTTTTCCACATCAAGATTTCTCAAATGTGGAAACATTTACAGATTTCTTTTGTGTGTTTAACATTGTTTTTTTTAATTTATTGCAGTTTTAAATTAAAGGGTGATAACTTAATTAATATGAAAGATAAAGGCTTCTGGAATTCTTTAAGACTAAGGACACATGAATTTAACACTCTCTTTGAGCAACTGTAAGGAATCCTGTATCTTTGCACTCAAAAGCTAATTCAGAATTTTATCATCAAATATAATCTTTTAATTAAAGGAGAGACACATATTTTTGCACAGGGTATATTACTAAAACCAGGAAGTAATAGTGCCTTTATGGTCCTACATTTAAGAACTAAGTAAGTACTAAACAGTAGAGAGGTAAATCACAATGAATTTTGAAGTCAATTTGAGCAAAAAATTGTACATTAACATCTTGAACGACAATAACTGTGTGCATGTCGTCAAGGTGAGTTTTTCTTTGTACAAAAGCTTGCTGCTTTTTATTCTGCAAGTTTGCACATTCAGTTGCCACACTTTCAATCCTGCTGATTAGATCTGATTTATTTTTCCCACTTCTCTTCTCTGTCCCCTGCCAGTTCTATATCTTTATTTTATCAATTTTGAATTTTCCTCTTTCTAAATTGATTTCTGAGATCCAATTTTCATATTTCCACCTGAGGTGCCACTTTATTGAAGCTCAGTGTTCCTTTTGCTTTCTTGCTATCTTTTTTTATCAATATACTATTGCATCTACAGAACCCTCCACTTGAATTGGTCAAACTGTTGCATGACAGAAAAGAAGCCATGCTACGGCACACTAAAAAGTTTCAGGAACTTGAAAATACTACCAAGTATTTTACCAAGACCAAAATCCTATAGGATATCTGTATAACTAAATAAAATAGAGTTTAAGACTGGAGCTCTTGGAAAAAAAGGGACCAATAAAGAACTGTTGCAATGGTGCCATACATTTTCAGTGACTTTGTTAAAAACACTTATTAAACTAACATCCTTTCCCTCATCAGTAAATATATTTTAAACAAAGGTTGCACATTTTGTTGTGAAATCATTGGTTTATGCCACTCCAATAATAATGGATTCATTTGAACGCTTTTTTACAACTTTCCCATCCCGTCTTCCAGTAACCATTCCAGGACATTCTTGTGCCATTTGACATCACAAACGGAAAAGGAGAATAATGAAATAGCTCAGCATAGCAGTCATCAAGGTGAATACAAGCATGACACCACCTCAGGATGTCTCAAAAATAAACACATTTTCTGCCATATTCCTTGACTCCCTTTCAACCTCTAACCTCTCCCCCTCAACACTTCTCTTTCTGGCTCCATTCCCTGTTTTTTTTTTTCTTTCCACTTGCACAATTCTTCCGTGTCAAAGGCCGATACAAGTATTCATACAGAAACATGTCTGTACTCATGCATAAACGTAAACTTTTCCAAGCCCCCAGACTAACTCACCTACACATCCCAATTGACAATTATAATAAAATTATTGCCAACAAAATATATTCTACCCCCACTGGCTGTCTCTCACAGATCTGACCTCCTACACTTGGCACCTGTTTTCATATATACCAATGGCTTTACATGGAGCTTATACATAACTCATGTTCAAGCAGGCAATGTGAAATCTTTCCTGTTCTGTTTCTGCATTAACTTATTTGTCCTCTGAGACAGACTCATATTGGCTCATGTGATTCATTTTGAAAGATTCATGAGTTTGAAGCTATTAATATAATTTCCCAAAACCGACATCATCGAAGTGTCCACAGATCTGTGCAAAGAGGTCAAATACAGGGGAAAAACAGAAGGTGGTTGAGTATGGTTTATGTATTATTGTTGTTTACTTAAGATAATGTTTTCTAGAATACTTCAACATTGCTAAATTATGGTTATCTTACAGTACAGTACTTTCAGTGAAAATAAATGACCCATTTTAACATGTTTCTGCTTTTTTTTTTTTTTTTTTTTTGTCACACTTAGAAGTTTCAGATCAACAAAAGACATTTTAATGACATACAAGGAGAAGATAACCTGAGCGAGTACAAAGTGCAATTTTTAAAAATTCATTTTATTTATTAAATGGCAACATACATATAAAGCAATCTGGCTCTATGTGAAAATGGCATGACCATATAAACCTAATACCTGCTTGTTACCCTGATTGTGTCTTAATCTTTTATGTTCCCTAAAACTTCTGCAGGGTTGGACTTGTTGTGGTTTGGATTTATGTCCTGCTGCAAGTGCACTTAAACTCAAGGTTGCAAGCTGATGGTCCTGTTTGTGTCTTTAGGATTTTCTTGTAGTGAGAAGATTTGTATTTTACATTAAACTGAAAGGAAACCAGGTAGTGAGAGAGTTGGAAGACATGCAGCAAATGGCAGCAAGACCGGATGTGAACCAAGAACTATTACAATTGAATCAGATTTTTGTTGTTTAGAGTCATTTTGTTGGGCTGGCCACTCCAGGAAGATTCACCAGGTTCCGTGTTTTCTTGATTTGTGGTTATAGGTCTCAGTGGTTTGATTAAGCCTTAGAAATAGCTTTGTAACCCAAAAATTCCTAACACACACATTTGTACTAATTTAGAAACAAGTTGCAGAGACGTTTTACCTTTTTTTAAACATTTTAGGTAGGCCCATTGATATTTCTATACAAAAAAGCTGAAGCAAATAGTTTTTTTCATTTCTATTTCTATACATTTTAACAGGCTACATATAATAACTTTACTGTCTGATACAGTTTTCTAATTTAATAAATCCATTATGTGACTAATTTAGAAACACCATACCAGCATTACTCTTCCAGGTAAAACCTAGAATTTTCTTTTAATTTAAGTTAAAATATATATATATACACTTTTAGCATCTGAAATTATACAAGAATTAGTGGCGTTTTAGTTGTTTTGTGAAATCCCCCAACCTTTGAATTGCAATAGTTCATTCAAAAACACATTGATTTACACCCTCTTTTCTTTTGGCCCCAACTTCTTAACTTCTACCATGCTGCCTTGCGCCATTAGAAACTGATACGTTGCCTTGTGTAGAAACTGACCTCCATACTGCTGTAGTTTCACCATAGATTTAGTAGCTGTTCTATATAAGATTTCTGAGGTCTTTGTTGCAGCTGGATCAGTCTCAGTCCAATAAAACAACAATCGGCTCAGCAAGGTGAATCTAGTGAGTCATGCACAAAGCTGAATGTGACAGTGGGTGTGGAAATGACAGAAGACAAGTCTTTTGTGTGATTGATGGCTTGCAGTTTGTCACAGTTTGTCGGCAGCTGAGGAGCACTTAACAGGCCGTGATTGGCTGGCACAGCCTGTGTCCCCATGCCTCATTAATTCCTCCATGACCATGGAGTCTTCAATCAGCATTAGGGTTGGCTATACCCCTTCACGCCTTTGTATGGTGTATGCTTCTACACCAGAGCTAACAAGAAAAAAGATTTCAATTATGGAAATGCTAAAAGACACACAAGATGCAAAAACCTGGACACTCTCTTACACATTGTACCTTGAACACCACTGATTTTCCTCTACAGGAGAGCTATGTTGCTTTCATCAAAGAAAGAAATGTGTGTAACATTTGATTTCCAGTTTTCAATCAGGGTGGACACTTTCTGCTCTTCTCACTTGTCAGTACAATGAGAAGTAAAGGACATACTGAGTGCAGAGCTGAAAGAGAATAAGCTGCATGATGTGTGCTTGGGTGTGCGTTTGTGAATGTGTGTCCAGTATCTGCCTTTGTACAAACACATCCGTAGATTAATGAGCTTCTGGCTGAGTTGCCAGAACTCGCCTTTTTTTTTTTCTTCCGCTTCAGCACAAATATTCTTAAACTTAAAAAATGCTTCATCTTTTTTGTTCCTCTTTCTAATTTAGCTTTTAGCTTCTGTGCCAGGCAGAGTGAATAAATATGTATAACTGTGGCTTATATGTGTTGGATTTAACTGTGGGGGTTTGTATATGTGCATGAACAGTCTTGTGTCAGAAGCATGGACATAATGTCTCTTGATTTGCTGGATGTCAGTCGTAGGAGTATCTGGGGGATGTAAAGGCTGGTCACATATAAGAGGGTCAAATTGATTTCCTATGAAGACCGGGGACAGGCCTTTACACATGGTGGGCCTTATCAGCGTTCCAGAAACACTCACACAGTGAAAAACAAGTATCTGTTAACTCTGCTGTTGGAAAAAAAACAAACAACAACAGTAATTTGTATACTGCTGCAGAATAGTAAAAAAAAAAAAAAAAAAAGAAGATATTTGTTTATAATGCACTGGGGTAAGAATCCACAAAAGTGGATTACCTTGCCAAGATTACAGGCTTTCTGACTGTGTCAGGGAAACACTCACCCACAAAGAACGTGAGCAATATTTACAAATAATATTAGAATAGAACAGAATTTTCTTTTATTCACCAAAAACAAACATGGACTGCACTACAACACAAATTTGTTCAATATAATAACATGTGAATGTAGGTGACATCCCCATTCATCCCTTCGGTCACAAATTGAAATGCCATTTGGGACAGATTAATCCAATTTTACTGATTCTGCCCTCTCTATAGCTCTAGTTCTACATTTTACATGGTGGACGTCAGCTGCATTGTGGCTCAGCAAGATGGTCCAGGTTACGAATCCTGCACCTTTTTTTGAGGAGTTGTCATGTTTTCCCCACGCATGCTTCAGATTTCTTTACTTACACAAACCTTTTCTATCAATCAAGTGAATATTCTAAACTGCACTCATGTATGCGTACATTAGTGCTGAGTATCTCTGTTTTGTACTCATTGTAATACATTTATAGATAAACTGCAAACTTTCTGACATTTTTATTTAATGCATGAGCTGCAAACGTTAATTGAATACGATTCGATTTACCGCTTAGCCACACTGAACTCTAATTCATGTGTGCTTTCAGATAACTTTGTATACAATTTATTTCACTTTGCTTCTAATAAAATTAAAACTAAGCACATAAATGATTATGTTGAACTGAAAACCAAATTATAATTTTAAAACTCTGATTCACAAACACCATTCAATACATCTGGTTTAATAGTGGCTTCTAAAAATTCTGCCATGCTACTCTTTAAATGCATATTTAACATTCAGTAACCAAGTATGAAGCAGAATTGCAGAGTTTGCTGCATTATGAGTGTTAAAAAAAAGTGGTTCCCTGACAAAGAGGAATTTTTAAACTTCGTACAAATGGAGGAAATGACAGTCTTATTGCTAAAATAACAATTATGGCAGTTAAGTAGCTTGACTGTGCTGACAATTACAAATTACAGACGAAATAAAATAACAAATAAAACAGACTAATTTTAATACTCGTTCATTGCGTTTTTACCTCAACTCTAGAGGTCATTGCTGAGATAAACTACCAACCTGCTAAATTTGGAAGAATGGCAGCAGCAGAAAATTCTACTGGCACTTTACACCGGCTAATCTTAATCTTAATCCATGCTGTACATGTGTAGTTTTACTCTATTGTCTTTGTGTGGCCTTCTAATAAACCATGATGAAACATGGAACTGTCCATGGTGAAGCTCTTGCTTTGTTGTAGTTGCCTAAGGATGCCAATCCTACAAAAAGGAATGAAAGAATAAGAAAAGTAATTTAGGTGAAATACAAAATACTAGTACACACTCCGAGGACCAATATCAAAAATTGGGAAACTGATGTGAATGTTGCAGTTTCCAAATGATCTATTATATTCCCCTTCAGTTGTATTTCGGCTCGTGTTGTTTATATTTCAAAATGTTTGATTATTCGGCTTCTATGGTGGTTTGTAATCTCGACAGCTGACATTTTCGCTCTAAATGTGTTGTAGAGCACAACTCGAAGCTGAGTGACTGCCAAATACAATTAGGTTTCGGTCTAAAAATATTAATAACGTGACAAGAGTACGGCGTGTAAATATGAAATTAGTGCCAACATTCATACATGTTTAAAGTGACAGCCTAAAATGGCTGCTGCTGGTTTAAAAATGTAATCTAACGGTGGATGGAATAATGATGCGAAAATAGCAATATGTCGATTTATATTTACTAACTCTTGTGATTAACCAGTGGGTTTGTTTATTTCATGACCCCAACACACCATCTTGGAAATAGTTTGTTTTTTTAGACTTTCTTACATAAGACTCCAGAATATTTAGCAATAAGCTCTAGTTGTTTTTATGAAAAATTGCCCTAACTATCATCTCATTTTGTCACATTATACCAGGTTCTGAGTATTTTATTGGGATTTTAAGTAATAGATCAACTCAATGTAGAAAATAACAAAAGTTAATAACAAAAGCTGAACGTTTGTTATTTTCAAAGTGAAACAGGGTGGTGGTTTCTAATTTAGCAGAGACCTGGAACCTAGTCAGACTTGACTGGAAGATGGATGATTCTAAATAAGGGCAGAAAAAAAAAACTGCTAAATCCTGCAAAAGACTTAAGACTAGGGTTGAAGTGTACATTCCAGCAGCACATCAACCCCAAACATACAACCACAGCTACGATGCAGATATTTATTTTTTAAAACCACATACATTTTTTGGAATGGCACAGTCAAGGCTCATTAATGATCCCTGCAAAATGCCTCAAAGTCAAATGTGTTGAATAACAACAAACTTTCCTATAACGAGTGTTCATGTAGGTTTTGCAGCCGATGTTTTGTTTTTCCTTTCTCAGCTTAGAGCAGCTTAGAGATGAAGAAGAAATTGGTCAAAGACCAACATGAAAGAGAGGAAAGGGAGGAACACTCTTCTATATGTACAGACTAAAGCTTTTGATTGACTTTCAGCTCCAAACAAGGTACACAGTAAACACACAGTAAATAATTCTTCCTTAAAACTTACCAGAGGGCACTTCTTTGATTTGGGAGTCCGGTTCTTACGGAACTAGATTTAAGACTCTCAGCATCTCGCTACACTCTGAAACACGTTATTATTTAAACTCACTGTCAATGATGAAATGATACTGACAGGGCTGAGGGGAAAAAATGATTAATTTCCTCTAATATTACCACTTTAAGTGTGTCAGGCATAACGACAAGAGGCAGAGAATAGCCTGTCATTCATCCCTCCTGGGAACTGTTCCACTTAAAATTGTTGCATTTCTTACGTTTGGACATTCACAGATGTTTGCACAAAGAAGCCATGAAGGATGGAAAATGAGGAAAAGTGAAAACATCTGAAGATTTTGTGCCTGGGTGAGATAAATGGGAAGGTGAGTGACTATACAATGGTGGCCATTACTGCTAATCAGATTTAACACCTCATGGCCTTTTGGATTTTCTGTCATTCTAAAGTCATACATAGTTCTACTTTTCTGAGCAAAGCCAGAAATAGTGTGTGGTTGAATGATACTGATGGCACATGGTGGCAGCTGGCCTTTCGTTTTCTGGCTACTGGCATCCCCCACCCACACAAAATATAAACAGACTCTGAAGACCCAAGTGGTAAATACACACACACACACACACACACATACAAAACACACTCATACACGTATGGCGTTGGTGGTTATAGTCAGGCTGCCAGAAGTGAAGGCTTTGCCCAGCGATGTGAGATGTTGTGACACTTTACCTCATTACATTTTCCTAGGCTGTTATTAATGTCGGAGCAGTGCTGTCAACAAAAGCAGGGATTTGTATGAAATGCATTGTGAGTCCCTACACACATAAAATCATACGCACACGTTACCATATCCATGGTGTAATCCAAGAAATTTGATGGATCCATTTCTCCTTGCTTTATTTGATGCTACTTTATGTTCTAGAAATGTCCATGAGAGTTTCTTTCTTCCCGTTTCTGAATTATCTTTCGTGTTATATCTAAGATGAACCTAAGATGCACTTCATCACTCTGTCTGAGTTAGACAGTAATAATTTTTTCTTACAATATTAATATCTTTTATTGATATAAAGCTTTCAAACATAGTGTTCAACAGTTACTTTAAATTAGCATAAAAACGATACAGTATGTTAATTCTTACATTTATATAAAATGTTTAATCCAGAAACACTTTCACTTAAAATCCGGTATGGTCATGATCATGGTTTTTTAGATATCTATGAAGAACGACTAGGATCTATCCAACGTACTGCATTTGTTTTCTAAAAGTTCTGTTTTCTCTGCTTCCTACAAACCCTGTCTGTGACTCCACAATAAGACCCAAGGCAAATACATGGAAACTTTATAATTTTTTACGCACCTACTCTCCTGTCAATCAGTATTGGACTCTGCTTAAATGTCCTTTGATTGATTGTTCCAATACGTAGCCGTGGCATTTAAAAATTTCAACAAAAAAAAACACTGAAGCAAGGTGTTTCTTAATTGAACTTCAACTGAGTGCACCACACTCAAACAACTTTTAACAATGTTTCTTTCAGATAAAAAAAAAAGAAAAGTACATACTTACATGTATCATCTAAACATAGTCAAAACCATGGACAAAATTTTGATAAAGTGGGGGGGACGAGTATTTTTTAACCCTTTGAACTCTCCGATAGGTGGTCTCGTGGTTCATGTAGTTTCCGAATAGGTCCAAACATCTCAGCCCGGAAAGTCAGTTTGAACGTCTTCTGGTGCGAAAACGACTTTTTTCACTTTCCCCCACAAGTTTACTTACCTAACAAAGAGAGTATGGCCACAGTGTTTCATAATGTACAAAAACCTTAACAGAAGTAAAAATACCTGTTATAAAAACGAAAATATGTTGCTGTATATGTTTTGATTGAAGACCTGTTGTGAATGCTTAACTTTTGTTGAAGACATAATTATTATAATTTTTGCTTTCATGCAAACTTAGTTGATTGTGCTTGTAGTCAAAGAACTTTTATTTATAATTCACAGATTTAAAATTTTCATTTAATTGAAACCGTTTCTCGTTGAAATCAGATTACATGACAAAATAACTAAATTGTGCAAAAATAAATGACCAAACAATTTATAGTAAAATATGTAAAATGCAAAACAAGCTTTAACATGAAAAAACTCTTTTATTATTTACTACGACCACTATACTATTTCTATACAAGAACTATTTACATATATATATATATATATATATATATATATATATATATATATATATATATATACGATATATATATATTTATATATACATGCGCGCATGCACACACACACACACACTCCCCGGCCAGCACGGCGTTCCACGGCTTCTCCGTGATGTAGTACCTGTGCTGCGAGTTCTCCAGTGGCAGGTAGAACAGGTAGCATTGCAGAAGGCCCACCACACTGCCCCTGCGGCCGCGCGGAACACGTCCACACGGACCAGCCGGCGAAATTGCTGGTAGAAGCCCACGCGGGCGTGACTGGCCAAAAAAATTATTTAAGTTCAGAATGTAAGTTGTGATGGTAATTTTAAAACACTGAATCAGACGGACCGTCTAAACCTGCCAAGTTTGTAATGAGGTAGCGTCAGCTAAAACACAAGTAGGAAGTAAAGTTAGCAAGTTAAAATGCTTAAATAACAAAAACTGGCAATATAAAATATTATTACCCTGTGCCCCCCCCCCCAAATTTACGTCCGTGGTCAAAACAACAAAATACTTTAATTTATGTCAATGTTTACACCAGGACCGACATCTGAACTGTTTGTCAAGCCTAATGTGTTTTAAACAGAATTGCAATCATAATATTTAAGGATCACTTTTCGGTGTCAGTTTTTCTGTCCTTTTTCTTACAAAATAAATATGTTAGTATAATATTAAATTGATTATACTTTATTGAATTCTCATCAGATATGTCTGCTCCATTATGAACCCTAACATAGTATATATTATTTCTATGGTTTCCTCTCACCATTTATTTATAAAATTAAATCTGGTCTTTGCCAATGGAAAGGAAGATAGCTTGTAATGGGAGAAACAGAATATATCAATAGCATATTTGTCTGTGACAGTCTGAAATGAACTAACTCAGGTGCAAATACACGCATAGACATAGACAGTAAATGCATCCTTTTTTTTTTCAGCACAGTAGGATTATACCATTTTACATTCTTTTTTAAATCCCAGAGGAGTTGAACAGGAGGCTTTATTAATGCAGAGCAGGATTAAAAAGCAATGAGAGAAGGGAAAAGCTTAATCCATTCAATTTAAAAATTATATTCTAGAATTTAACATCTCTCTGCATTTAAGAAGTAGCAGCAAAAGCAAATGAGTTTGGTTAGCAATGTTTGCCATCAATTGATGGTGTCATTCAACTTATTACTGAATATTGTCAATTCTGCTAAGAAATTGTAACAAAAGTCAAGAGCCCCTCATACAGCAACTGTATTAAGTCAGAGGCCTTACTAGTCTAATTGCAAAACTGCTAGAACAGATTCTGCTTTTGGCCTTCCTGCCCATTGCATCAAAATTCATTACGACTCTTGGAAGATACTTAGATGATATGAGTTAAATGATTTTCCCTTTGCGATAAATTAAGAACTTCAAATTGGAATACATATGTAACTTGAAGGACTCTTTAGAATACCAATTTATTTAGGATATGTGGATATATTCTTTCAGATTCAATTAGCTGGTATTGGCAAGTACTGTGATATGCAATAACTGAACACACAACACTCAACTCATAATTATCAAATATTAAATAATCAAGAAATCAACAAAACAGAAAAGGCAATAAAAAGGTAAAACAAACTTGAGAACAAATATGCCTATATGTGAGCTGTTTGATTGATGTTAGTATAATTACAACAATACTTTTTTTTATGTTTATTTGTATCTTGGGGAAAATATCCGGTTTCAATCATCTTAACTAGAGGCATTTTGAGTGGAGTCCATATTTTCAGACTTTAATTGAAATATTAAAGCTGCGTGCTCAAAAACAACAAAACAAAACAACATGTCTTGGCCTCACTAATATTTAGCTATCCAAGCAGCTAAAAAGATGCTCAGCAACTACACAGAAGCAGATTCTTTCTTGTGATTCTACTGAATATATTTAATTTGTGAAACTGAAATACAAACTTATACAAAACATACATCAAGAATTGTACATGAATAGACATGACTTACAAATTAGCAAAGATTCACCATGTGTTAGCTATGACATTGTGAAAATACTTTGTTTTTTTCAAATGCATTTTTACCCTATTAACATCAACATTTACCATGAATTACCATGAAATATACAAGAAATTTGTCCAATTACAAACAACAAAATACTCACAGACGTTACTTGAACAAACATGGAAACAAACTGTAGCAAATTAAGAGTGGAAGACAAAGGCAACTGTCTCCACTGCAGGCAAGGTCAAACTGAGTCCTGTAGCTAAGCTTCTAACAACTTCCTATCCAACTGGTTGTTAAAATAAATGCTTCTCAAAATCGTTTTTGTAATAAGAGTCATAATAAGAAGTAGGTACATAAGTCTTAATAGAAATGTAAGGAAATGAAAGTAAAATATAAAAATGCAAACATGAAAGGGAGACTGTCAAGTGCCAGTACGCATTAATGTTCTGGTTCACTAAAAAGAAAAAAAACTTATTTAATGAAAGTTATTGTTACTATAGTTTGAAAAAAATCTTTCTCTAAGATGCTCCTGTTTATAAGACCTCATGAAAAAAGGCCAGAAAATGCAGATTAACTTATTATATGAATCAAATGTATGTACATCGAGTTTATAATATAATAATAAATATTCCCTTTGCCAAAAATAATGTATTTTATCTAAATGTGTGTAAAATAAGCTTTTTTAAACACTTCTTTCACAGACTCTTGGTTGTTAGCAAAATGGAAGACTAAACAAAATGTATAGTGTGTTTAGATGTACTCACGCAGAAAATCTGCATTTGAGAAAGTACAACATGGCTCATTGAGTGTTCATGGTATCTGGATGAGCGGTGGCTGAACAAAAAGGTATCTATCTTTGTTGAAGGCTTTGCAAATGTCAGTGCCCTGCAGCAAATCAAAAGAAAGCAAATCATCTAGGGTCTCCGCTATAAAAGATGACAAACAAACAAAAAAACAACATCCATAATCTCTTTGTGACAAAAAATGTCCATTTCAAAACTGTTATTTTATAGCATTTTATGTCAGTTTATTTTTAGAAGATGTCAGCTGTGGTTCAGCTGCAATTATGAGAACGTAGAAAGGCAAGGCTGACCTGAACTGTCATACTGTAGGTTTAGGGTAACTAAGGATTACTGGCATAATGTAGAATATCTAGCTTTAGTGTCCATATAGATTGTTTTTGGCACAGAGATAAGAGCAACATTTCTATTTTCTCTGGTAAATGTACATTTTCCTTTGGGTGTGTGCCAAGATAAAAAGTCTTCCTCTTTGATATTAATATCATCCCCTCATGACCTCTATGGAACCTTGTTAGACATGACGTCTTTGGGTGGCATTTACTGGTTCAAAGGTTCTCTGTGCAATTGATCAGTCAACTGTTTGATCTGTAGCTACTGCTGGCATTTAGTCTTGTACAGAAAAAAATGTGCTTTCGTCTTGTGTCAGGGTTTCATTTATCTGTGGCTGCCACCTACTGAGGTTTATTGAAGAATGCAAAAACATAATGATAATAATGTCTTCCACTCTAACCGTTGCTTCTGTGTGTAGATGCATATTTGCATAATGAGTCTGCACAGAAGAAAAGGTAAGGTTTCACTCTCTTTAACCAGCTATTCTCCTTATTTTCTAATCCACATTGTATTAGTTAATCTCCTAAATAACCAAAGAAGGAACACTTAAAACATTTTTGCAAAGATAAAGCTACTTTTGAAGTAGATACAATATCAAAACAGTTATCAGTTTGAGAAGTGACTGGCATGGTCACACACAAAGAAAATATGTTTTTGTATTCAGGAAAACAGCCGACTCCACCTCCAGATGATCGGTATTTATTAAAACACAACTTTAAGAATAACTTAAGAGGGAGCTGCAGTTATTTTTGTGTTAAAGAAAGGGTAAAAATACTTCAAATGCTCTTCATTTTGACATTTCTTTTCATCAGCTACTGAAGATCCTTTTTTATTTTTGTTAACAGAAAATAGGACACAAGCAAACAGCTTCCTGGCACACACTGAAAAAGAATATTATGCCGGTATAGTGTAGGCATACTGTATATATATTTATGAAAACAAAATGTAAAATTGCAGATCTGTTAACAGAATTATTGTGGATCCTCTCATGTTCAAGTGTAGCAGTTAGGAACAAGAGTAACTAAGCCTTAAAGTATTGTGCCATGTTGTCACCAAACAGGGTCAGTGGACACTGAGGCACATATTATTTAGAAACTGCAATGGTATTGTGGAACACGTTCTTTGAAATGTCTGGAAATTCAACGGACAAGTCAGTGACAGTTTAAGGTACAACAGTTTGGAGGTCGCTTCTTCCGTCCAACATGAACACCATCCACCATCCTTCAGAAAACTATCTGGCTTGTAACCCCTGAAAACACATGTTGTTTGTTTCATCTTCTATGTTAAGATGTTGCTTTTTTTAGTGGGGCACGCTGAGTTGTTTGGTAAATGGAAAGACCAAAAAATGACTGCAGCCTACTTGTGGCCTGGCAAGTGGAGTCAAGTTGTATTTACACTATTCCAAATTTTAAAAAACTTAATGCATTTTCTTTCTACTTTATTATTGTGCACTTTTTAATGTTTTCTTGGACTTTGTTGTTTGTCATTTGGGTTCATCTTGTACAAAAACCTGACAAAATGTGTTTTTGGTGTTGCGGAACATTACTGGGTATTCTCAGAGAAAGATCTTTTCCAATTTTCTATTTGAACTTAACTAACTGATTGTAGAAACTAAACATAACAAACCTAACAAATACCTGATCAGATTATTACAACACAACCACTAAGTAGATTGTACACAGTACAGTTAGGTTTGTTAAACATAAACGAAGGAAATTTCAAAATAAAAGGCAACCACTGAATATGAACATTTACGTAAATAAAAAAAAGCTAGTTTTACTAAAGAAAATACAAGTTTCCTATTCCGTACAAGAAATTGTACGTGTGTATATATATATATATATATATATATATATATATAAATATATATATATATATATATATATATATATATATATTTATTGTAATAAATATATCGGCTCTATAATATACATTTCCAAAGATATACCTAACATAAGTGTGCAGCTGGGATAGTTTTCTTTACATTATATATATTTTTTTTTTCCACAAAATATAATAATGTGTAGAATATATGACAACACCACATTTTAAATCTTCTGATGTTCAGTTGTATTTCTCGTCTAGAGCCTGTTTCGTCGTTAGTTCAGTTCTTCATCTATCTCGTCATACACGTTTCTCAGGGTTATGAATTGATCTAAGCTTGAGGTGGGTGGGAAAGTTAATCATTTTATTGTTCAAAGAGAGATTTGACAACAAAACACGCTCACAGTAAACTTACAGCTAAGAATAATGTACCAGTTCAAGAAAAAACCTTTATTTGAATACAGGAGTTTATTTAAGGAAGACATAAGCGAATAATGGAAGGATTTTCACCACAATCTGACATGCGGTTTTTGTTTTGTAGAGATGGATTTTGAATTGAATAAACAAATTCAAGGGATCACAAGCATGAAATTGTTCACCTGCTAAACATTTTGATATAGCAATAGGAATGTGCTGTATTGTTTTATTTGGAAACGAGAAAACCTGTTGATTTAAAATGAAGAGACGATTGACACACAGGAACATGACAAACAGTCCCCCCCCCCCTGGAACTCTCTTGTTGCAAAGCTTAAATATAAGATCTGGTAAGAAGTTTAACTGGACAAATCCTGCACTCGGCGACACCAGTTTGAGCAGCACTGACGACAAATGTCTGTTTTACCACAGAATCACAGTTTTTTACTGAGAAACATATTTTCTCCAATTCAATCTATGATTAAAAAAAACTCAAAATGAAACATAAAAACGAATGATGCCAGCTTTAAATAAAATTTTTAAAGTGACTCAGGTGCCAAAAGACATACAAAACGTCTTGAATTGAAGATGAGTGGAATTTTTGTAATAAGAAATTAACAACGTTACCTTAATCTTAATTATTCAAAAAAACTGAATAGTGACTAGATAAATATTTAGCAGTTGAAAATACAATTGTTCACATAGGAATTGCAAGCATAGATAAGTATCTAGACTATAAGAGTATGGTTGGAGCTAAATACAAATGGATTGATCCAGCTGGACAGTAATCCAGGTTTTTATATGGCAGAATATAAAAAGCTTTAATTGATTTGACTCCTTCTGCAAGTAAAAACCTGGGTTTTGTAGCTGTGTTGTTTGTACATAAGTAGTCATTTGATATTGTCGGATGTAGCAAAAAGTTCTTTTATTTTATTTTATTGTCATTATTTCTTCCTTCATATTAAAAATATATGAATCGCATATACAAAGCTATCCAAACCCAAAGTAAACTGAGTTTCTTATTGTAATTTTTGTGGCACAATATCTTTTGCTGTATCAAACTGTAAGCTGAGCAACAGCAATGAAGTTGTGATGCTGTGCGCACCAAACAGGCTGATCCGCGCAAACACTGCAGCCTGCAAAGCTGCTGTAATCCAACCCTAACAATCATCAACTTCCTTGCAGAATAGCATCACCTTTCCATAGTTTTTCTGCTCCTACCCTTGTTTCCATCCCATCAGCATCCTAACCCTGTTCTGAACTGCTTTTGAACATCGTCTCATTTCCATATCTTCCTTCAGCCCTCAGACTTTTTCCTGCCTCTCACCATGACCTCTTGTCAGAGCCTCAGAGAATTTCTCAAAGCTTGAGAGAGTTGAGGATTGTTAAGTATCCAGCTGCGGCTTTAATGATTGTGCCTTCAGGCCTAGACCAGCCCAAAAAAAATAAACAATTGACATTTTTCAGCTGAACATCCTCACCCTTCAAGACATTCTTGTGAAATATGTACTTAAATTTGTTGTTAAAGGTTTCAATATAATTCCCAACTGAGATTTTAGGTTTTTTGTTTAGTTTAAATAGATTAGTATGGTCAGTATATATGTTTTGTGTTTCCTAATCGGAGATGTATTTTAGTTGGTTCACTTTTACAAATTGAATCTTCAGTGTGCATGGTTTTGGTTCTGAGTGTTGACTATAGCACTGCTGCATATCCTGCAAACACATTGTAATTATCATCATGCGCTCCACTGCATTCCCAAATAACTCAATGATAAATTCAATCAATTTGCCTTAATTATAACTTGCACAGTAACACCTCTAATCTGATAAAATATCAAACAAATTGTTGTAGCAAATAGCATAAAACGATTATGTTTTAAGCTTGCTGTTTGTGTGAGAAAAAATTTGTTTGCCTAGATTGTTTTATATTGTAAATTTAAAACTACAGGAATTCATTTATTTTGTGGTGATGGAACCATTGATTTTGAGGTTTCTTTTGTGTTTGCATTTTGTTGTGATCAGTCAGTGATCATTTGTTCTTCATTTTGATCAGATCAAGCCATGTCTCTCTTTTACTTTAGTTTAGTTTAGTCCTGGTCATTTTAGTTAATTGTGTGATCATTGTGTTATCTCTTTAGATTTATATTTTGCCTTCAACCATGTTAGGTGTTTACTCCCCCTCTGCTTCTCCGTAGTAATTTATCTCTCTCTCTTTCTCTTTTTCTACCTGTCTCTCCCCTCACAGCTCCCTCATGTAATTAGTATCACTCCATTGTTCTAGGTTCACCTTCCCAGTATTTAACAACCTCTACTAAATTAACTTATTAACTACTGTATTCTCCTATTACGCTCATGCATTCTGATCTGTTTGTTCCTGTTTTCAATCCACTAGTTTCAATGTTTTTTGTTAGTTATTGATTATTTTTATTTATCATTAAATTCTTATCATGTATTCGTAGCATCAGTTTTCTGCAATTGGGCCCAGTTAGGTACAAAGAAACACAATTGTTTTGCGTTGGTTTTTTGTTTTGTTTTTTGGGATGGACACCTACAAAGTAGTACGGATCCAGTTATGGTGGTTACCTTTTTAGAGTTTATAAATGTGGAAAACATGGCATGCATTTGTCTTTACCTCCTTTACTTCAATAACCATTAAAATTAAAATCTAATGCAACTGTCTACTTTGGAAATTAGTTAGTCAATCTGAGTGTAATTGCACCAGTTACATAATTAGTAAACCAGTCCTAAAATAACTTGTTCTTTACCAAGAAAAATAATTTGACACGACTCTAAACAATAGTCATCCGCCTAAACCAATATGCTGGAAAACTTGAAAATTCATGGAAAAAGCAATCAAGAGGGTCCATGGTCACCCTGAAAGAGCTTCAGAGACAGATTGTTGATGATGTAGAAGATTGTTTTGACCGGACCAATAGAAGTCATGCGCCCAACATTTTGTGGACTTTATGAGAGCAAAACAAGTAGAAAATCATAAAATGTCCCGACTAATCTCTGCTCCGAGCCAAGAAGGCAAAACAGCGATGCCAACGCCGTGTAGAAAAACAACAGGTGAAAATGTGTGTTTACAGAAAACTATCTGGCATGTAACCCCTGAAAACACATGTTGTTTGTGTCATCTTCCATGTTAAGATGTTGATTTTTTTGCGGGGCATGCTGGTTAGAGTTGTTTGGTAAATGGACAGACCAAAAAATACAGGGTGAAAAAATGTCAGAGACTGCAGCCTACTTGTGGCCTGGCAAGTGGAGTCAAGTTGTATTTACACTTTTCCAAATTTTAAAAAACTTAATGCATTTTCTTTCAACTTTATTATTCTGCACTAAATGTCATAGAAAATTTCATTAAAGTGCAATGATAATCACAGTTGTTGTGTAAAAGTGAAAAAGTTCAATAAGTGCAAACACTTTTTCAACGTATATTTGTGGTTCTGTGTTAATTGACTCACTTCGTTTCGAGACTTATTTTTTTCCATAAATTTTTCCTTTCAGACATTGATGACTGCCAATCTAATCCTTGCCAGAACGGAGGAACTTGCATCGATGAGATCAACTCTTTTGTATGTCTTTGTCTCCCAAGCTATGGCGGAGCGACATGTGAAAAAGGTAAGAACGCACTGTGCAAATGCCACCATATCCATTCTCTTTTTTGTTGTGCTTCGCGGTTGGAGAAGATGATAATGAATAGATTTCAATGATGGGGGAGAAGGAAATAATTGGAAGCAGAGCAAGAGGTTGGAAAATGAGTTAAAAAGAAAGACAAGAACACAAAAATTAGATGAAGAACTACAGACGCATGGTGTTGGAGTGGAGGATGAAGAAAGTGAAACAATAGGGGAAACACTGATGAAGATGTGGCACAGGAGGATAAGAGGATGCCTAAAGAAAGTGAAGAAAACAAGACTGAGATAGACGTTTAATGAGGATGTGTGAATGGAGGGAGAAAACGGGGGTTGAGTGTTTTGCAGAATGGAGGAGGGTGGGACAGAAATACAGGGAAGCCCTGAGAGATGATATGATGGATTAAAACAGAACACCTGCGCCCAGATGGTTTTGTTTTCTTTAAGGGGTAATTTCTGTTTTATGGAAATTAAGGCAATTCCCATGTGAGAAGAGGGATGTGAAGAAGGTTAGATGGAAACATGGCCGATATGTTTGTTCCAAGGCTATTCAGAGTAAAAACCCACAGCTATTTTGTCTCATGTTTGGTGTTGAACAGACAAAGCCAATTCCAGACAGCCACTGATTAGTGACTCTCTGGGGCTGTGGAGTTATGGAAAAACTGAATTGACAAAATGTAGGAACTTAGGAAATAGAGCATAGAACAGTACAACAAGACATTAGAACAAAGCTAGGAATTTGGTGTAAATAATAAATGATATAATAGGTGAAACACGTTGAGATAATGAGGCTGCGCCAGTCAATAGGATGAGTAATACAACAGAAACCAAAGACGACATAACAAACCATTAAAAAAAAATCTAACAAAAATGTAAGGAAACTACACATAGATGCATAAAAAACTAAATCCAAGAATAAACTAGAAAAGTAAATACAAGGAATAAATGGATATTCCAAAGACCTTTCAAATAATAATAAATATAAGTGACTAGACAAAATATGGGAAGAATTTAACTGAAATCAAAATATACTAGATCATGACATGAATAATGTAAAGGAAATATAATACATATACAGGAAACTCAACAATAACCTATGAAATAACCCTCAAGGAAATAACTAATATAGCAGAAACTATGATGAAAAAAATCGAATCATAGGAAATAATCAAACCAAAAGCCAATATGCCAATAATTTTGACACTTGCCTTATTAGTATTCCCTCTGAACTGATTTTTAATCTAGTTGTGCGTGTGTGTTCCTGTTAAGGAAGCACAAGAATAGTCTGTTTCCTTCCAACAATCTGTAAAAATAAAAAAATGCTTGGTATAGTGACAGCTGAGAAAGAACGAGTAGCTAGAATTAGGACGAACCTGACAGGAAGTTTGCCTGTTTTTGCATTCTTATTGATGTTTTATTAGCACAATGCAATTAAAAGATCCATCCATTTCCCTATCTAGTCTCAACACTTGGCTATGTTTGCTAGGTCGCAATGGGGTTGGTGGCTATATTCAGTAGTCATTAGGCGAGCAGAGAGATGACTTTGGACAGGTATCCCGTCCATCATTGACATAATTTTATAAAACTTTACTTACTAAATTACAAAATATTTACTTCTGTGGCATTGCAATAAATTCCGCATTCACTGTAAATGTATTAGTTATAGTATTCGACTAGGCTCACTTGATAGAAATCATTCGCAAAAGTATCATTATTGCAGAGATGTTAGTAAAAAAAAGGTTTAACATAAAGTTTTTTTTTTACATTTCAAGAAGATTATTTGCATTAAGTTAGCCTTTTTCACCAATATATTGAGAGAATAGTCAAGAATAAAGAAGAGCAAGTTTACTGTTCGAGTCGAAGTGAAAGGTTTTAAAAAATAATTGTATGCGAGATAGAGAGATTTTATTGGACGAAGAAGCTAAGAGATTTAAATCTATCTCAAGTATGTTTAACTCATCATTGTTCTTATGTTTTGTCTTTATGTAGTCTATTACAAAAGTATATGATTGCCTTGTTATACTCTCTGGACTACAAAATCAATGGTAAACTCACTGAGCAGAGAAAATGAAAAACAGTAAAGAATAAAGTGTTAAATGGTGAATGAAAGTAGTTTGTGCAGTATTAATCTGAGAAAATTGACCCCTTTGCCAAGAAAATAACAGTCCCCAGTTTATCTTAATTTTGAGGACTCATATTTCTTCCTTATGTGTTGTTTATGTGACAACAGTGTGTATTTTATTTCTGGGTTAATTCATTGTGTGCTTCCCTGTTGATGAAACAACATAATTAATTGAACATGATAAGTGCTAGAATAATAAGGGACGTAGACTCTCACGTAAGGCAAAAAGCAGGAAAGCTGTTCTAATTCACAATGCATAAACTGTTATTCTCTTTACTCAATTAAACTAAGTTCAGAGGAAGAGGATTTCAACTGTAAGGACAAGAAGAAGGCAAGAAAACTGGGGCAAAAGTGCACTAGTAAAAGAAGAATCGGTTTTTTCACAGATGTGAAAAATTAAACACATCTAACAAAGATGTGTAAAATAGTCGTTTGAACTACACTTTAAGTTTATTCTGTTTCTTGAATAATTGCTGCTCGGAAAACAATGTTCTAAAACAAGATTTGGTTAATGTATAATGATGTACTCACTTTTATAAGAGGAAAAATTACTATTAGATGTAAAATGTCCAAGTATTGACTTATGTGTCCCTTGTTTCTTTTTTTTGTTCTTTTGATGCCATGTTGTTCTGTGCCAACAAACAAGTTTGTTTCTACAAAAACTTCCTGAAGTACATTAATTAAGTTGTTAAGCTGAATTCCTGTTGATAAACCCGCATAAAGCCAGATATTGTAACACCAATGAGGTTAGCAAATAATTGCAATCAGATTTCTGTTTACATAGATCACAAGTGGATCAGCAATGAGTGTAAAAACAGGAACAATCCCCGTTTTTTACTGTGGCGGCTTTATGCTGCTCAATGGAAATTCACTTAAATTTAGCTGAAATGTTTTCACTGGCTCGTTGTTTATTTTGCAAGGATTTTTTTTTGTTCATGCTCCCTAACACATTCAACTTCAGAACTCAGAAGGCAAACATGGAAATAAATCAATACTCCTGTGTGTTGTGCCATCTAACAATAGCATGTTCAAATTTTATTGTTTTCTTTGATTTTACAAAAAACGATGTGCAATGATATATGTATCTAGGGTGAGAAAGACCAAGTGTACACTCTATTTATACATAAAATAGTCAAAAGCACTATGGCTGCTTTATATATAAAAATGTATCCGCACTTCTGACGATTTGTGTATAATATGATAACTCACGCCATTGCTACTCTCGTGCTTGATCAGGTTTTATAGCAATTCAGTAACAGGTTACTGTAACAGGTAACAGGTCTACAGTAACGGTAACAGGTTATTGTAGATATTCTTAGTTTACCAGCACTGGGGGAAAAATCCAATGGTTATCCTGTTGTTCCTTGTTTCATATCTTCTCCAAATTGAGACTGTTGGTATTTAGTGGGAAATTGTTTCATAATTAGTATTGTTTGTATCTGTGTGTAATACTTTCAAATCTCAATACAGAAACCTGAATTTTCATTTATGGTGAAAATTATCTGGTTAGGTATTTGATGACCTCTGACCCTTTATTACTGATTTCTCAGTCAGTTTTTGTCACTGACTGGTTTTTTGCAGACTTATAGTCATAGTGTCTTTCATTTTTCTGCTCCTTCGTGGGGGTACAAAGATATTTTTTTCCACACACTGAGGATCTTTTAATAAATGTAAAATGTCTCTCTTATTCCATTTGACTTCTTCAGTGATAGGGGTATTAAACAAAGTCTTGTTTTGTAGAGCTAAATGATCTAACCTTTTGCCTTTGCTTTGAGAGATTTTTGACAATATTGTTGCTCGACAAAAAATAACAAAATCAAGATTGATTTGTTTTAATAAGTCATTGAAATACCTTTAAACTTATTTTTTCAATAATTTGCCTCTTTTAATCTTTGCATTTGTTTCCCCTTTTTTTGTTTTATAGCTCTGCATACAACCATGTTTTATAATTCAATACAGCACAATGAAAATTGTTGTAATTATTTCTTCTGTGTTCACATCATGATCACGGTGATACGGTTTTTAAAGCTCTGCATTTCAGATTTGTTAATTACTGGCAGACCTAAAGAAGATGGCAAACATCAGGCTTGGAGTGATTTAGGAAAATCACTTACTCTAGATGAGCAGCAGTTATTTGTAGTTTTCTGGCCCTGTCACAATAAGGTGAAAAATATAGCGGGTAACTGAAATCCTTAGCCTACTTTTGAATGCAATTTTCCTACTATTAGTATAGCCATCTGTTCCCTGTTCTTTAATCTCAGTCTGCTCCATTAGCATAGGTCTATAAAGCCTCATCTGAGATACAATAAAGCATTACAAGTCTTCAGAGTGGCATTGGTCCGTGCTGTTGTGCTCTTTAGCTTTCACACAATAACATCCAGTACTGCTAATTGTGAGAATCACACTATTAAGATGTTCCATTAATTTTCACCACGCTCATAATAGCTATTATTAATTCCTCAGTCGTTTACACATTTCTGGCACACACACACACACGTTTTGACACTGGCTAGCAGGAGATTCTCTCCCCTCAGTCATTTCTTTCCTCTGTGGACTGCTGTCATCTCCCCTATTGTAAATGGCACACTGAGCTGTCAGTTTCCAAAGAGTCATACAGAGGCGACGCAAAGATGGCAGCCCACACACGCACTCACATGTGTGCATGTGTAAATGCAAACAACTATTTCATCACTCGCGAGATCTAAGAGTCAGGCACCCAACATATCACTCACCAAAGTGGATAAACGGCCCAATCAGTTTGCTGGAAGTTTATGGTCTTTTATTTCCTAACTGCTGTTCGCTAGAGTCTTTGGGAATATTAACCGCCGAAATGTGGCCCCCACCTTGCCATTTCTGTCTAACAGAGTCAAAATGAGAAAAGTAGATGCCTTGAATACTGTCTAAATATTTGAAGAGCTTGATGCGATGTTGGGCTTTGAGCACCACTGTCAGCGAGTGGGAGAAGAAATCAGCAGAGACTTCGTTGAAGATCTGAGGGAGAGAAAACATGGCTGTTTATTTTTGATCTCTCTTTTTTTTCCTTCTCTCATATCTATATCTTTTTATTTTTTCTTGATTTGTCTGTTTTTTTCCCACCCATTCTGGCGTTTTTTGCTAACTTAACAAAAAAATTTGTCCTCCTGAGACATTTACATTCCTGCTCACAATTTGCAGCCTATATTTCAAACTCATTGGTTAAGGCTTTAATTGGAGCAGCACTGGGGCACCAGTTTGTGTTTCTCCCTAACAGGGTGTGTGTGAAGGTGTGTATGTCTGTGCATTTCCTATCTTTGCCTTCCTGTCACACCTACCCTGAGTCTCCTGTCCCTGTTCTTGTAGATAACAAACCTTTCTCTACCTCCATGAGCCAAACTGGACCAACTCCCAGGGTTAATACAATGCACCAGCTGCCATGTGGGTGGACACTTTGAACAGCCAATAACCAGGTTATGCTGGTACAAAAACCAAAGTTAGCTGTCAGCAAATAAAATGACAAGCAGCACCGCCTGATTCTGTTTCCAAAAGACCTGAGATGACATTGGGCTAGCTGTTCTGCAACTGCTGTTTATGTTTGCAAGCATGCTGTGGAAACTATGGCTGAAAAAATGTGTACTTTATGAGTTACCCAGGCTTGCACACCCTTTAAACATTTACACGTTCCCTCAATTCTTTAATAAGAATCTAAAAATTTTAGCATCAGTAACCAAATTCTGATCCATGAATTGATTAAAGTGTAATAACAGTGTAGCAATGGAACTATAGCAGAAAAAATAACACATTAACTGAAAAGGGAGGAATTTAGCCGCAATAATAACTTGACATGGAAATTTAATTTGAAGTCTTGTGTTATAGGAAAATGAAAAAATGGCCAAGGAGGACAAAAGTATGAATGAAAAATACCTTAAAAATAAGGGAGTTTTTTTTGCACGCAAATGCAGTTAATATGTAAGAATTATTCAAATGCTTTGTGCATATATGTGTTGTGTTTTATGTCATTTCTGTCCATCAAGGTCATCCTGTCATCTCATTCAATCTGGATTTCTTTGGGGTTCTATATTTTTTTTTTTCTCAACCCTTCAAAAAACAACAACTGTAATCTATAGGTAATGTTACCTATATTTATGATTTTCAGTTGATATATGTTTTGTTTGAAGGATTCAATAGCTACACAAACTATTAATTTAAAACTTTATTTATAAATCCTCAATTTAACAGATTTCACTTTTTAATTTTATGAAATGCAAAATTACAAAGACAAGTCAGATGAGAACTATTAAACAAAACAACCTTAACTCGCATAAGGGAAAAAAATGAATTAACAAAACAATAATAGCAAAAGTCTAAAGCATATGTGTCAGACTTCTGGCCCGCGGGCCACATCAGGTCCGGCATGTAATTTTATCCGGCCCGTGAGATCATTTTATATATTTTTTCATTAATGGCCCGCTGATATAGAGCACAGATAACATAAAATATACAGATCCCATAATTTACCACTTCAGCTGCCATGCAAATAGCGCATCCTTCATATAGCCTAGCTCATGGCTCGAACTTTGTGCAAGTTTAGTAGAACATATCTGTGTGAGATCTCAGTGATGAGCAACCTAGACGAACCTGTAGCCAAAAAAAAAAAAAAAAAAGATGCCAGGAGTTCAGCTTTGATAAAACGACAAAAGAGGAAAGAAAACTGAAATATTTCATTTGTGAATGTGTAACTTTTATTTATATTTCTAGGTTTTGTTAAGCAGCATGTTCAAATATTGAATTTGTATAATTTTGACAGAATATATTTCATTGAGACCAAAATCTTTTGGGATATTTTAGTAACTTTATTCTTTATTCTTTATTTTTATTTTTTTAACATCGTATGACATTAGAGTAAAAACATTTGAATGTTTGTTCTTTTAATGTTTACGTTTTTTTCCTCATTTGTACAATTTAGTTTGGTTATTTTGTTATGGAGAGTATTTAAGGTTATTTAAGGTTTTATATTGATTTATTTCATGATAAAAGTCCTGCCTGTTTTATTCATATTAACATGAAAAAAAGTTACTTTCTTAGTTTTAAAGTTTTATTGTGTTCAATAAATATTTGGGTCCTGTTTGGCCCTCAAGTGTATTTTGTATTTTGGCCCCCTGTGCAATTGAGTTTGACACCCCTGATCTAAAAGCTTTATACCCTTATTCCCGAAAATTCCCATCATCCCCCTCTAGCCTTCCTGTCCCTCCTAAGGGAAATGGATCAAAATTAATTTTCCCCCTAACCTGTGGATCTCTGATGTATGCTTTCTCATATTAATACTCTCCTTACCCAGCCTATTAGTTTTGGTGGATAATCATGTTTCAGTACTTTTGCAGCTTTGCCAAACACTTTGCATTTTTATCTTATGTATTACCTTAAATTAAATAGGTTAAACTTGGGTAGCTCACTGTCATTGTTGTGAGCAAGGCCTTGTATGTGACGCTACATTAGTGTCCAGGGCTGAGATGCAGGTTGTAACTGCAGATCTGTGACAGGCGCTGTGTGGCTGCATGTAAGATGTGAGCTCTGTGTGACCAAGGGAAGGTGAAGACCACACAGAGTTTCCTTCTCAGCTGAAACTGAAAAAAAAAAATCTCAGTTTTATTTCTCTGACCAAAATTTCATCATGATAGTCCCTTTTGTGTTTGAAGCCTTGGATCTTTATCAACTCCACAGTCTTCCTGTCAGGCATTGCTATTTTTTTATTCTTTTATTTTTTATTCTGCAAACTTTCCTACTCCTTAGTAAACTTCAACTTTCCTTTCAAGTTTTGCCTTTTACCTTGAGTATTTGTTCTTAATATTTTCATGTTGATATTTACATCAGTAGTGAGTCAAAACCTAAACTTAAAAGCTCTTTAAATTATTTTTGTTTAATTGTTATAAGTAAAGCACATTATCCACTCGCCTCTGAGCAAAAAAAAGGCTTTTGATAAACGGTAAAAAACATATGACTTTTTAATGTTTGAGCTTTCAGTCTCATGTGAGAGAACCCAGTTTTGTTTTGCTTCAAAATATTAAACTGCACCCGAGGGGTGCTGAGTCCCACAAAAAAAGCTAAACCTGTTAAAAAATGTATTGATTTATTGATTTATTTTTTCAGAACGTTTTGCTATTTTAGGATTAAATCATACTGTATAACTTCTAGTCTTGCTCAACAGATACATTAGTCAGTAATAAAGAGGTAATTACATACAGTTGACTTACAGCTAATTATTTTATGAGACTGACAAACAAAAACTATTCAGTATCCACTAAAACATTAACAAATAAATGCTAAACTTACAATCTTGTTGTATTAAGGATAACCTTAAGAGTTGTTTGAGATTTCTGATAATTTTTGTTTTTTTCTATTATACACACATTTTAATAGTCCATCCTTCAATTTACTCCACAATACTGTATTTTGTGTAGTATTGAATATGTATTTTTTGTTTGGGTTACACTGGTCAATCCAACACTATGAAGTCTGAACTTTCTCTCCTGATGGAGATTTTACTTCCCACAACAATGAGGATCATTCCACTAAATTAAAAGTTGACAGCTTTCCGTCCTCCAATTAAACTTGATCCTAAATAGAGAAGAAATTAAAACTTATAGACAACATGGCAGAGGTCATCCATCCTTTCTGGATCGAGCATAACACTGTGAATTCCACACCATTTATCCCAATGCGCATTAGTTGTTCAGAAAAAAAAGGTAACAACATTTTGGAGATTAGATTAATTAATGGCAATGTTCACCACAGGTTTTCTGACACTTCCTAAGTCAATTTGTTTAGTTTGTACGCAGCATGCATGAAAGCTACTAATACGAGATAAGCTGTATCTTTGTCGGTGTGTCAGAATAACGAACTCCATTCCATTTGCTTAAATTATATGATTCCTATTTTTGATGCTGTACTTTAAAAGGCCATAAACAATAGCAGTGAGTATGACAAGGCAGAGATTTTCAAGCTCCTACTTTATATCTCGAAAAAAATGCTTTCAATGTGGACTACGTTCTGATGCTACACTATTCTTTGCTGTCTGGTTATATCCTCTATGGTCAAGTCAGTATTTCTTTGAATACCATGCAGGGCTCATACAGCCTAATTTGCACTGCCAAAATGAATAGCTAGGGCCAATTTTTCAGATCTTCATACTTTTAGGGAAGGAACACTGACTATTGAAGAATATCCATCGACTATGCATAAAATTATACCCTTTTATTGGCATGCATTTACACAGTCCACACCTTATACTCAAAGCCATACATGCATGACGTTTTACACAGCAACACAACGCAACCAATATTGAGATGACAGAGGAGGGAACAGATGTAAAAGATGAAAGGAGAGAAGGAGGGAGAGATAAAAGAATGGGTAGTGGGAGAGTAAGTGCGCTGACAGGGCTGTGACGGGGCTTAATTACAAGCGATCACTGCATGCTGGAAGCAGTTTCTAAGGATTGTTGTCATCTGAACGGATTAATACGCCTTTTCACTGGACTAAGCCGTCTCACTCCCGGCTAGTTTCTGTGGTGGATCAGAAGTAAAGTCGAAGACAGAATCAGAAATTAAGGGATGGAGGCAGTGAGTAGTGTTACCAAAGGGCACTTAAAGCCATATGGAAACATTGTGCCAGCCCAGTTTGCTGTAAAACAGAAAACTGGCTTTGTAAAAAAACAAGGAAATCCAAAAAGATTAATGCTCTCCCCCTTTCTTAGCCTTACATTCTTCTCCTCTCTCTCTTTTGTACTACGATATGGATGTTTAGAAAATGTATTCTAAAAACCATACATGAACTTTAGGATGAACCACAGGTGCCTTTTACTGTTAATGCTAACTTTTTTGCGCTCTCCATCCTCTCAGACATTGAGGGCTGCGACCACTCATGGAGAAAGTTTCACGGCCACTGCTACAGGGACTTCAGCCACAGACACACTTGGGAGGATGCTGAGAAGGACTGCAGGGAGCACAGCGGTCACCTGGCCAGCATCCACACTGCGGCCGAGCAGAATTTCATCAGAGGTGGGTGGAGGTCCTGATCTTACCACACAAATTATTCCCAGAAGGGGAATTCACCAAGCAGCGTAGTTTCTCAGTCTATTTGAAACTGTTACTTACCTCCTATTTAATTTATTTATGCACCAGATTCACAGAAAGCATGGTGCAAAATGCATTCAGATGCAAACACATGGGAGGAATTTGCACCTCTTTTACTGTCAGGTTGCTGTAGTTTTTTTATCAACCACAAACATGGCGGATGCAGAACTGGTTTGAAGGTAAAACTGTATTAATGTTTTTGATTTAAATTTACAGCTAACTTGTAATCCTAATTAGGAGCCTCAATGACCTTTCTAATCACTTTGGTATGAAGCAGTTTGTAAAAGATAGTGGGATGTTGCACTTTATGGGTTTCAATTCATTTTATTTAAAAAATAAAAAGATTTGATCGAAATGAAAAATATGTCAGCATATAAATGGCTTGTAGTCCATGAAAAGTTTTGGATTTCAGTTAAGTAAGAAACTCAGCAGTTTTACACATTAATTTAATAATTAATCCTTCGAATAAACAAAAATAACTAAAAGCTAATACTTTTGCTATGGACTGTTCCTTGATTAAATTTCTGTAAATATAAATCCGAATATAGAGCTACACATTTACCTCCTTTAAATAATAATGCATATAAATATCCAAGTTGCAGGACAGATGTAAAAAACGTAATCAAATATTTAGTCATAACATATATATATAGGCCATTTCTCCAAAAACCAAACTTATTTTCTAAGAGCTAATAATTGATTTTCTTGCAATTTCTCAAAACATTTTTCTGTCTGATTGTCACAGGTAGTAGTAAGTAGATGTTAGGCATAATCCTTCCATTGATAAAGGGACTGAAATATACAGCTTGCAAAAATAACTACACTACTAGCGCGTCTCGTTAGTCGTCACACTTCAAGAAGAATCAAGAATCAATCTATTTATATAGCGCCAATTTACAACAGGTGTCATCTCAAGGCACTTCACAGAAAATCAATTAAAATCAGAGATGCATCGTAAACAAATCAATTGG
>JAVLVB010000724.1:2679209-2708299 GCA_032876305.1 Orestias chungarensis
AGATTGCATCGAGTCATTGACTTGCAGCATTCACTCCTCTGGAATCAGCAGACCAAAACAATGGCTTGTGTTGTCGTTGACTTTACAGCAATCCCTCATACTGAGCATGCATGTAGCGACAGTGGAGAGGAAAAACTCCCCTTTAACAGGAAGAAACCTCCAGCAGAACCAGGCTCAGTACAAGCAGCCATCTGCCACGGCCGACTGGGGGTTTGAAAAGACAGAAAGCTAAATTAGATGCACATGATACTGAAATAATAGAGTTTATAGCAGCAGTTGTAGAGCGTCACTGGAAGCATCTCAGCCCATGTTCTCATCCAAGAAGCTGTCTCAGCTAACAGAACGCCAGCCCAGGTGTGGTTACTATGGAGAGAAGAACACTAAGAGAAAACAAAAGGTTAACAAGGTTGAAATAAGGGTAACTTGCATGATGCACTGTTAAACCTAACAACAACTCCGCAGTGAGTGTTTTACTAGCGGTGGAAATGCTCTCCTGAATACTCCAAACTAAAGTAAAATAGTGTAGTGAACTCTGCCAAACAGTGGAAACAATGCAGAACTGTCTGATCTGATCTCAGATTCATTCCACTGCCCTCATTTTCCTTATTTCTTACATATCTGAGAAGGATACATTAATTGAGTTTAATTGATCCTAATGACGCTTTGTTAAATAATTCCATCCAAAAAACATATTTATTTTATTTATGTTAAGACCTCAGAAATTATTGGAGCATAACATCACTTATCATGACTTATCAGTTTAACTCCTGCTTCCTTATCGCTTTGTTCGGATCTGGCAAATCTTTTAAAAAAACTTTCAAACCGTGTCATTGTCATGATTTATTTCCTGAAGCTGTCAGACTTTCTTTTACTCCTTTAAGTTGAAAACCTTTTTGATATCAATAGGGTATTTATTTGCTGGTTTTTCTTTCTTTCCATATACTAATTCATGTTCTTTTGACTTTTTGGTTTGCAGAACCTCCTAGTTGAAACAGTTTGAATTCCTCTTGCTGAGACCCTGAATAAAACTCTTTACCCTATCCTACGATTCTTCTCCACCAGACTCAGCAGCACATCTTTGACTGGGAAAAAAAATCTTCTGTGTGACTCAGTGGCTAAGCCACAAATACTGATTCCCTCTCCATGTAGTCATGCTCCATAATCATGAATAAACTGCTTTTCTTCTTTCCTTTTAAATAAGCCTGCATTTACAAAACATTTGAAATTACAATCGAATGTTGGGGCTTACAGCAGGGGTTTTTTCACTCATAATTTTTAAATGTTTCGTTTAATCGCTCCAAGCCTGTTAAAAAAAGCATATCGGGCTTCAGCTGTTGGGTTGGTTTTTGGTGTATGAGGAAACCCATTTTTAAACTTAACAGTTTTTTCTTTTAAAATGTGACGATGGCTATTTTAGTCTAACAACTCAGTTTCATCAAACTAGAGGATATGTTCCCAAAAGTGCGTGTATTTTTTCACTGCAATCTGACATTTGATCTTTCTTTTGGGGTACTGAGTTGTCCCTCTTTGATTGGCATGCTCAGCTATGAAATTGTTTGCTTTAGCAAATTATAGTCTCCTACCAGCTTCAGCAAGCATTTTTACAAAGAATTCATATTTATGTTTGTTGATTTGTTGATTTCTCTGGATCTTATTCACATATTTCACTAAAAAATATACTGTAGCCAGACACAAAGCGCCACCCTGACTGATACATTTCTTCCTCTCAGGAGCATCATGTCACAGCCAGAGCGAAAAAAAGAACATTTCTCCTTGAAAAGAACGATAGCTGGATATTAAAATTAGATTTATCCTTTATTATTATTGTCTGAGAATTTGATTGTGTGACCTTTAGATCTTTGGAAGGTGTCCCCATGGATGAATCAGACCAAGTCTACATTTTCTCCCTTGGATAATTTTTTTATTCCCATGATTTCACACAATGAAAAAGTGTTTGAGGTGGTTCTTGAAAATAAATCTTCACATATAAGTTAACTGAAGGAAAGTTAGTTACTAGTTTTAACGCCAAGTCAATGGAAAATTTTAATTAGATTGAAAAACATGTATTCTTATATTTCTGGTTGTCTTAGTGGAAACTATGCTGTATCATGTGGGAAGCATACTGCACTGTGTGCCACTCATTTCTACGATGTAAACAGACTTTGTTCTGTCGGTTTTTGCCTCCTCTCTCCAGCCTAATCTCTTCACCCTCAGGCACCACTCCATTCCCACTTGAGTTGTAATAACGTTGCGATTGCCAGAAGCACGATCCTGAAATTTTCAACTCGAGACGACAACGGCATCCATCTACCTTTTTACCGTTTGCAAAAAATCGCTCCCTTGCCTCGAAAATGGGTGTCTCCACCCCTGGAATAAAAGGGTTCAGAGCCATTAGCAAAATTAATGGACCCAGTAATGATGTTAATCATCACTGTGATTGAAATTTTAATATGTACAGTATGTGCATGGACGTGTGCGCAAATGGTTTAGGCCAAAATACAATAATAATAATAATAATAATAAAGTATACTTTATTGATCCCATAGGAAATTGTTTTTGGTGTAAACCACACCGAGGCAGCCATTTTGCAGGCGCCAGGTAGGCAGTAGTGCAAAGGGTCTTGCCTAGGGACCCACACTGGATGCTGCGATGTATTTTTGCCCTGGGCTGGATTCAAACCCATGATCTTTGGATTGGACGTCTGGTGACATTCCAATTGAGCTATCCAGCTGCCAAAGAGGAATTGCATTCTTAAGAAACAAGAAATAACTAAACAATTAACCATTAGAGCATCTGAGACACTTATGGTTTCTTTTTTGTTCCCTCTCAGCTACAGCCAATCAGAAAGATTCCTAGTCTGCAGCCTGTACTGGTTTCTGAGCTTGCCTAATACTTAAGAATGACCTTCATCCTTAACCCAGGGAACTTCACTTTCTCCACCTTTTAAATATATAGTTTACATGCAGTCATCATATGCAGCTATTCGTCCTTGCTGTGTTTGACAAACTAGAGAGAAACACAGTATGTTGTTTAGTGAAATTACATTCTGTAATGATGTAAATGTCTGGCTTTATTAATTTCTCTGACATCTTGTTACAGGTCTGAGCCACGACCACACCTGGATTGGGCTGAACGATCGTACAGTGGAGGATGACTTTCAGTGGACGGACAAGACAGACTTGGTAAATGCTGCAGCTGTGTCTCCTCTCAACAACTAAGGCTGATCAGTAGTGTTTAACATGTTAAATATGAAGGATCTGGTACATGAAGGGAGATTATTTTATAAACAATCATGAGACTGTTACTGGAAAACAGAGTCTCTTCTGCCATGGGCTTCTTCAACTTAGTTGCAAAACAGAACAGACCATCTTTCCTGCCCACAGCCATCACCATCTACAACAACTCCTCAGTTAAATGAGGTATTCCAACATTTAATTTTGGGATAAATAAAGTATTTTTGATTTTGATTGATTCATTGATTAAGACTTTGTTTGCTCTCAAATTTAATCAACAGGATATCTAAGTCCATTGTTGACCATGATATCCAGGGCTGACAGACTTCGCAAACCAGAAAGCAACAAGTTACAGAAACTATATAGCACTTTCAGAAATGGCTGTCACATTGGCAAAAAAAAATCTCATGCCATTTGAGCATGAGATATAATTGCTTCCCCAACTAAATAAAAATGTACAATCATGAATATCTTATAAAAATGTTTTATTCAGTTATTTTTTTTCTAAACTTGCCGCATGTGTATTTGTGTTTTTGTCTGTAGCAATACGAGAACTGGCGGGAAAACCAGCCTGACAATTTCTTTGCCGGAGGAGAGGACTGCGTGGTAATGATTGCCCATGAGAACGGCAAATGGAATGATGTGCCCTGCAACTACAATCTTCCCTATGTCTGCAAGAAAGGAACAGGTGAGGACACAGAGCTGCAGTAGGAAGTGGAGAGTTGAATGTGAAAGAAATTAATAAAATTAAGGGTGTAAAACAGGAGAACTGGGCCGAGTTAGACAAATGCAGAACGAGGACAAGTGCGAAGTGGAAACAGCTTTTTTCTTGTGCCTGGTATGAGTTCGTCTTAAAGGTGCAATTATAAATTTAAAAAAAGGTTAGTCGTAGGTTCTTCAGTAAGCCTTTATGTAAATCGGTTCAGAAGTGTTCCAGCTCTCTGCTGTTAAATCTCAGGGATTGAAAAAACCAAAATCTTAAAGTGATTACGAACACCCTGACTGTGTCAGAATTTACATTACACACATCTGCCATATGAAGGAAGAGATTACCTCTGAGCCTCTTCAATCAGTGCATTTTCAACTCTTCAGTCTTACCAACAGCTCTTTCATCCTCCTCTTTCATTGACATTTGGTAGCTTTCAACATGCTGCTTATAAATTATTTTGTATGTTGATGATAGTTAAAGTCATCATAGACAATTGAGCAAAATCATTAATTTGATTGACCTCCTTAACTACATCCATGTGTTAACTTTTGAGCCTTTTCTCTATGCTAAAGCCAGATAACTGGTATGAAAGCCTTTTAAAAACCATATTAACACCTAATTGCAACAAATATTAGTATAAGAGTAGAATGGAAGTGCTGCAGTTTAAAATGTTAGCATGTTTTTGTCTGCGGTTGTTATTCCGTCAATTACACCAAAATCAACGCAGGCAACCCAACAAACACTTTCTGAAGCATTTCCCCTCTTGCAGCGACAAAAACATACTCTTCACACTTTAAACAGTATATTTGTTCTCATATTTAATTTTGCTGAAATCAAAGTTGTTTCATGCCTCGTAGTAAATTTTCAACGCCTGAATAACTGTCAACTATCAGATGATTACTTAAAATAGGGTGTAAGAAATGAAAAAAGTAAAGTTTACAGAAAATTTGGGGAATGAGAGGCTCAGAAAAGTTTTCCAAGGAATGTTAAGTCTCGGCTTTGTTGGACCATGATGCAGTTTAGATATGGACACAAGAATCTTTCCTTATATCCCCTTAAGAGTTGAAACAATATCTGAGGAGTTTTTTTTCCCTATTATTAAGGCAGAAATACATTATCAAAAGGAAAGTTTTATCTGCCAGTTTTATAAAGGGTTTATCGTTTTGCAAATTTTGAGTGAATTATGTAGATAAGACAGATAAAGTTCTGTTTTATAGTAGAAGTGTTGTTAAGATCCTGAAACAATAGGACCCAAGAACAAGTGTATTCTTCATAAAACAGCTATGACTGTAAAGTGATCCAAATAAAAAAATTATTAAAATATTAACTATACTATTAAACTTTAAAAAATATTACTTATACTTAGAGCACAGAAGATGTTGCTTTGCTTGTAATAGCAAAAAAACAACAACATACTTATTTAAAACAAAGACAAAGTTTTTATATTCTTATATTCACATTAAGCACGATTGGCACATTTGTAACACTATCTGCCAGCATAACATATGGATTACCTAATATTTCACGTCTTTCTTCTCATAGTAATAACTTCCTCACTGCAGGATGTTTTTGCTGGTCTGATTGGTAGCACAAACAGATGAAACTGATAAGAAAAAGGCATTTGACAGGCTGGCTGGTCTTTATTTGTGAACTCCAGTCATCTGCCAATTTTGTCTGTTTCTCTTTCATAAGCTTAAAATTAATTAATGATTACATTTTTTAAACATGTTTTTTTTTTTTTGCATTACCAAAAATGAGACAAAAAAAAGAAAACAAATAGAGCCACAAATAATTACATTTTCTTTGTTGAAAGAAAATCAAAACCGTCATAAGACAGGTTAATTTTACCCTACTGATGATGTGTTGTTGCAATGGTAAATTAACCCCCCTTTTTGACGATTATTATGGAAATTTCAATCAAATCAAATCTGCCTTTCCAAACATAGAGAGTGCTCCTTTTGTCATTGGTATTTTGTAGACATCTCCAGAGGAGGTCCTTCTCTTTTCCAGAATGAATGCACGGCTCTTTCCTTCATGATGAATGTGTTACACCACCTCTGAAGCACACTGTCACAAGTCCCCAGCATCCAGCCCCACTCTGAACTCAATCAGTCACTTAAAATCACGAGAATCTTTTCATCTTCCTGCTACTCCCCTCCGTCAGCCCATGTGTTTTAGTTTTTTTTTTCACTCCAAGTAATTGCATCTTGTCCAATCTCTGGAGCCACGCTGAGAGTTTCTGTATGGATTTAATTACCTCCAATCAGGTGATCTGTTTGTCTTCTCATCGCATGAACCTATGATATATTTACTGACCACCTGGGGGACAGTCAGGTTGGCCATTCATGCAGTTGGATGATTCACTTTTTTTTTTCTGTTTAACTTAAAAGGTTATTGGGGTTAAAATGAGTTACATTATACGTATTAACTGCTTCCTACGCAGTTAATTCAAACATTGTAGTCATTTCGAGCCTCATTGGGATTTCCCTGTTGAAATTTGGAAAACTTTTTACCTTTGGATAAAATGTTTCATTGCAAATACAGAATTCTAAGCTGTTAACCCTGAAGTCAAATTCTACATTTTTATATTTTATTTGAAGGTACTAAGAAAATTTATTTTAAGATATTTCATTAAAAGCAGTTCTGCTTGACATTTGTATTTTAAAATTGATGTAACAATAATCAGCTCGTTGAGGAAAATTGAAAAATTAGACCTATTATAGGTCTGATTATAGATTTGAATTTTGTCCAGGAATTGTCTCATAGCCATATGCTCTGAGAAAAACTGACAGGATTCACCTTCGGAGGACATGCATTCTGAAACATTCCGCGACTTTTGACAGATTATTATGTGCAGAAGGTTGGAAGCGTTGTATGGCATCCTGTGCAAAAACACTGTAAGCGCTTTGAGAATTGATAGGCTAATGACGGTGTCCTTAGCAGCAAATGTGGGCCATTGTCGAGTAATGGGATCAGCGGCTGTGACCCAGCAATCCAGTATTACCGAGACGCATTTTAAAATAAAGATTTATAAATTTTTCAAGACTTTTAACAATCTCCTAAATACTAATATTCATTTATGCATTTATACAAGCCTGTACAGAATGAGAGCTGTTAAAGAAAGATACAATTTCCTTCACAGTATATTACTTCTTCAATCTCAGCAAGCCCAAACAAACCCCAACCTCCAGTGTTCTGTTTTTCGACAATTTCCAGGATCTGAATCTTAATAAATGGAAGTGAAAAGTATGAAAACTGGACTATTGCTGCAAATGGCCAGTCGCTGCACAGCTCAGGTGGTAGAATTTTGCACATTAAGCAAATGGGGAAGAGTGGCAAAATAATGCTATTAAGTTCAGTTCAATCAATTCTGTTTTGTTCTATCACATAAAATCCAATTAAAAAACGATAATGTTTTGTTGTTCTTAGTTCTTAAAACGTTTCGGTGGTCTGAAGACGAAGTTTTGTATGCAGACTTTGTTCATGCTTGATCATCCACGGCAGCTGTTGTGGCCTGTGGTACTTTTGCTTTTTATGTAATGAAGGAAGTCAAAGCTGAGCAGGGATGATATGAGCATTAAAGAAGAAAGGCTTAGACACAGACTGGTTTAGGGACGTTTTTTTGTATTATGGTGTTAACACCCCCTTTACAATAAAACTATCCTCTCTATGTTGCGCCAGCAACTGTCACCTGCAGCATTCTTAAAGACAAGTGTTGGAGTTTGTTGCTTGATAACTAAAAAATTATCTGTCCAGATCCGCTGCCTCCATTTGAGTTACTTTCTCTCTCCCAGAGAAACCAGGGAGAAAAAGCATACCTACGCGCACTTTACATTTTTCTCATTTTTTTTCCCCCCTGTCATGATTGTCAGTGGGTGTGCGGATGCTTTGAGGCTGAAAGGATTGCTGAGAGGACCCAGCATCAATCTGTCTGCAGCTCTTCACATTCCTCCACCTCACGCTGACAACCCCCTGCAACAAACGCACAAAGGCACTAATATCACCTCTGTAGCTCCTCACAGCACAGATAAATACATCAAATGCATGCAACTTTTAGTAAACATAAACAAAAGTGTCCTGTTAGCATTTTTAGCGCATTTAAAATTGAGTGCAGAGGAGAAGAAAATACTCCAGTAATCCACGGTTCCCAAACGTATGCTTTGTGAGCAAGACTTTTGTGGATTTTTTTGGCGTAAATCTTACTTTTCTTCAGACTCCAGTTCAACATCCGTTCGGCTTTGTGGTGCAAAGATATTTTCTGACTTTTCAGAAAAATCTCCACCCTGGTTGCTTCTTCTGTGTTTAGTGACATTTTATTTGAACCGTCTTTTAGTACATATGACTCCTCCTTCCATCAGTGCAAAAAGAAACATTCCACTACGGGAAAATTGTTGCAGGAAAACTGATAACTACCATTTAGCCATCCGTCTTCGTTGATTCAGTGATCTTCCTGTGTCAGAGCTGACAGCCGTATTTTCCCTTCCTTTCCTCTTTCACAACGTATTAAACTGTAAATGCTGCATTAGGGTTTTCATCTAAATTAATGACATCCCCTTCCCTTATAAAGGGAAGTGGATGACATCATTCAACACTTGCAATACATTTTCTGATGGCACATTTTGTTCCTCCTGTAATACATCAAAAGATGTGAAGTAAAAAATCCGGGGTACTTTAATCTGTGACAAAAAGCTTCCTTTATTGGTAATAATGTAAAGATGTTTATTTTTGCAGTAGCAGTCTTTTTTTTATTATTTATTAAAAATTATATTTTGAGTATATATTTACCAGAGGAAAATCCCAACTTGTAGAAGTTATTATATTTACAAACATACTTGTTAATACTTTTATTTATTTGTTTTATCTGCCTCTATCACAAACGCTGACATGTGGAGTTGCTTCAGCTTCACTGATACCGGTCATATGAGTCTATGGTTGAACCTTCCAGCAACAAATATATCGTTATGTAGGACAATGATTCGAAATATTGACTGAACAACAAAAATGGATCAACAAATTTAAGTATAATTTCTTCGTAAAAGTTTATTTTCAACTATGTCTCCTGAGTATAGTAGATATATTGCACCACCATTGTCTGTCCAATATTGCATCGACTTATATAATTTACTTTGATGGTGCATAAACTGTAGAAATAAGTTTGCCTTGGTTTGTTGTAAAGTGCATTACAACAAAATTACCAAGGTACCTAGAACTATGATAACACATGATTTTGTTAAAAAACTGTTTCTTACTCTGCTTTTCCTTTAACTATGGAATAGATCAAATCAATTTAAAAGTTGTGTTATTATTGTCATTATTACTGTGAAACTGGGCTAATGTGAATAAGATTTTTTTCCAGCCCTTACAGTATGTGCTTGGTACTGTACAATTTGGGTTTTCAGTTTAGAATACATGCGTTTTACAGAGATTTTCCACAATAAACCAAAAAGCAGGTGAAAGCTGAATGCCAGCTGCGTGACTCCTGTCCAGAGACCTCCAGCGGATCCAGCGTTTCTGAAAGAGACTGCTGGAGTACTTCCATGTGGCTTTCCTATCCTGTCAGTCTCTGAAGATTATGTGACTTCTATCTCCTGCAGCTTCTGTAAACATTTTCCTTATCCTTGCTCTTCTCCTCATATGTCGAAAATGCTTTTTTATCTTGCCAGGTGCCCACTCCCTCTCAGCCTTAAACTGACTTTGCTGTCCTGTAAAATAAACCAGATTATAAGGGGGGAAAAATTAAGCCCAAATCTGAATGTGTCTGTCTGTGCTCCTAAATTTTATGTGTTTAGGAGATTTGAATCCATATACTCCTATTAATTTAACGACCGTGTTTACCACTTGTATAGAGAAAAGATATAGAGAAGCTAAAGCAGCCTCCAAAATGCCTATAAAAATAAAAATAAAAATCTTAGATGGAGTTTTAGCATGTCTTAGTTACAGTTTGATATTTAGTTTTTACCAAGGAAGTAACGAATAAGTCAACTTTGAGATTTCTTCTTAAAGAGGTCTAACAACAAAACCTTTATAATCTGTTTCAGAAACTCTAATTACTTGCATTTTTAAAGTCGTTATCATCACATTTTGCTTACATTTTTTTACTTGATCTAATCCTATTTACTTTTAAATGCTGCAAAAACTATGACAATATTTGTTCAAGTGAGATTGAACTTATGTTCTTTTAAATACTGGTTTGAGCTTGTACTTGAACCTGGCATAATTCAGCTGCCTCTTTTAAGCCTGGCTTGACATTTGTGAAACCGATTAGGCCAGGAGGCTCGGTCAGGTCCATCAGTCTCTTCTTTTATCCTGGATTTGTCTGTTATGAGCCTTGTTATTAATATTTGTGCCTCTTTGTCTTTTCAGTGCTGTGTGGAATCCCTCCCAGCGTGGACAACGCCTTTCTAATTGGTCGGAAACGTTCCCACTATGACATCCATTCCGTAGTTCGCTACCAGTGCGCCGAAGGCTTCCTGCAGCGCCATGTTCCCACTGCTAAGTGTCGTGCCAACGGCAAGTGGGACCGACCCAAAATCATCTGCATAAGATGTAAGTGTTACACAGCACAGTTTCCTCAGACAATAATTGAAGCTGTACTTTCATTTGTTTTATTTTTAGCATGTTCTGCACCTGCAGGTCCCAAGCATTGGAACCTTCATTAACAGCCTTTAGGCTCTGCTGTCACTGCGAGCATTCAGGCTCTCCAGTCCTGCTCTCATTATTAATAATTGTAAGCAAAAATATTACTGTGGCTGCAACCTGAATTAATTCCCCTGTGCTTGCTTGGAAGTGATTGGGCATCCTTTGATATGGTTTATGTTCAAGGTTGGGTTTTATTTCTTTTGTTTCGTCTTTAAAAACACATTTAAAATCGGGTTCAAACTCAACGCAATAACGGACAAATTCTTCGCCTTTTTAATTATGTTTTTTACATGTTTAGGGAAACAAAGCAAAGGAATAAAATAGTCATGGACCTGCGCTGAGAGCCCCCTGTCAGGGAAATTCAGATGGTCACATGAGGATCCATCCTAAACACTTTCAAATTTTCAATCTAATCATATTCTTAAATGTAGCTAATTTAACTTTATTATTATGAAAGGCCATAACACATAGACACTGCATGGATTTGTTCACCGCCTTTAACCTCGTTTCCCTACATTTACAGCTGAATGTCTTTGTGGCATTTTTTTTTACCACCTTTACAAAAAACAGAGACTGTAAGCTCTTGGTTTATTGAATGTAGGAAATTTATTAACATCATGTTACAATTTTTCATTGTAACATGAAAAACGGTGAAACCTTTTCCATAACTAGTAACAGGTTTGGGCACTGTAGAGGATCAGATTTATCTCATCCGTTTGCTTTTAACATCTTCCTATTAACGCACACCTTCTCAGGCACGCACCTTGTCTTGTTGAGCATTTACACAATCCATTTTTCTGATCAGATTTGACATTCACACACTCAGGCAGCACAGAAAGTAGAATTTCTCCCTTCTTTAGAGGACGTAAAAAGAGCAGATTCATTTTTATATTCTACAAGCTAAGGCTTGAATTTCACTTCGCCCTTCTCAGACAGTCCCAGTAATGAGGAAATACTGAAATAATGTAGATTCTGTTATAACTGATAGAGATGCCAGTGCTTCTTCTGACTCCTAATCTGTAGAGTGGGCTGTTTTGACACGGAAAGAGTTACAAATTTATAATCATTTGTTGCAGACGACATGTCAGGCCGAGGCAATTTGGCAGCGTACACCGGGACAAGCTCTCACAGAGGTTGCGGGTGGGTGGCTAGCTTGGTGCGCCCTTGCTAAAGGTGTCTGGTCCACCACACAGTGTGAGATTAAACAGATTCCCCTCAGTGCAACAGAAAGTCTCCACAGAAAACTTCTGACCTTGCTGCTCTTTGATCGTCTACACTTTGTGTATTACTCGGTTCCCTTCTCCATCTACAATCCACCGGAAAGCCTGTGATGTTCCCCCTGTCTCTCATTCTGTTTGTATGTGTAGAACTCTTTAATAAATCATGCATTTCTATCTGTCGTACCCACCAGCTCGGCGAGCCCATCGTTACAGACGCCACCACCACAAGGCCAGAGGAGAGCGCAGGAAGCACAAGAGGCACGGCCACAGAGAGAGGGGACACCACGGAGAGGAGCCCAGCCAGGGCCACGACCACGCCCGCTTCTGAACCCAAAAAAAAAAAAAAAAAGATTGGCACCCAATTTCTTTTTCCTGTCTACTGCAAGCTGCAGCTTACCTGTCTCCCTGTAGTCCCCATTTTTCCCAAATACAACTTCAAAACTCTCAGCCCATGTACCCCACCCCCCCTTTTGTTTTACCTCACATCCCTGGCGCGCAGACCTGCTTATCAGTCGCCTCTGAGGCCTGCCAAGGTGTTGCCAGGTGTTGCCAGGACGATAACATTGATATCCTGTTTTTTTTGTTTCATTTTCGGGCTCCGGCTCTTTTGTCTGTCCTCTACCCTCTTGAATGATCCAGTTACCCTCCCTTTGAGCTCTGCTCTCGGCCCATGTTGACCTGTTTTTGAGAAAGAAAAGGAAAACAAAACATTTGAGTTTGACTATGGACTTTCTTTGACGATGATATGTTGTTGAGTAAGAACTGTAAATAGGGATGACGTCACTACAAACGCCGTAACAAAGTCAGACGAGTCAATGGTCGATATTGTGATATTGACTTGAACCTTTTGTCTATTGAACAGTTATTTTTTACAAATGCTCTGTGTTTATCTCCTGAATCTGCTGCTTTTCGGTTTGCCCTTTGTACGACACTGTTACAGATCCGCGGTGCGGCTGCTGCTGCTGCTGCCGCTGCTGCTGCCACGGCGTCATTCTGATACAGATTTAAAGGATGTTTGAAGCAGGTGCAGTTGTAATTGAATTATTTGAGTGTTAGCGTTGTAATTTTCTTGTTAGTGTGAGACAGTTGCTTTAGATCAGATAATACAACCCCAGAGAAAAAATGGAAAATGTTAAGTCCATCACATCACATATCAATGGGTCCTCAGGAGGCCTAAAACCTTAACCAACAGCTCAAGCTCTGTCCCCCCATCACTGCTAGGGTTAATCTGCACATTTGATGATAACTGTCTCAGCTCAGTCCCAGACCCTTTGACATAGTTTCCTTTGTTGTCATGATTAAACTTCATCTAGGTTAGCGCACTCTCGCTAAATAGAGGCTGTTCTGCTTTTGGAGGGTGGCTTCTTTTGATAGTGTTTCACCATGAGTTGCTCAATGTAGTATTTGTCACTTCTTGAGACATTAGGATTTTTATCTGTTGAACTTAAACACTTGAGTACAAGGCTTGAAGAGTATTAAGGTACTCAGAAAGGCAAAAAAAAGAAAACTATATTGGAGACATGTTTCTTATGTCGTTATTTTCTTCTAGAAATTGAACTACTAAATTATGAATTTAGAAAAACACTCACTGAAGAGGCTGCATTCATTGATCGTAAAAAAAAAAGGGTCATTGAGGTTAAGGCTTGCAGTTTCTGGGTCATCTGAAGTTGCTGCCTGTTCTGCTTTTAAGAGGAGATTGAAGTGGATTGAAAAGAAAAACAATCTGCTCTATCTTCTCCCTGCTTTGCTGTACAGATAAATTGTGGCTGTTCTTTTAAAAGTGACCCATAAGATTTGGACTTGTGGGATTAGAGCATTCATTCTGGCAAGTCCAGCTCTGATGTTTATTTTTTTTATTTTTTTGCTTTGCTATTTTGCATTAGAGCAGTTGATTCATCTTTCTCGATCCATTGTCCTTTTTATTCCCATACCCTCCATTAGGGTAGAGGTGGATGAATCATAATTTTGACGCTGATTTCATATCATCAGTTTGTAAAACTTTGACCTACAAATACTGATTTTAGCTGATTCCTATCACTCTGAGTACTATAATGTAAGAGGCACCTGGAGTCTACAATTATTACAATATTAAGATTTCTTTTAACGTTTTTTTGGCACTACTAGCCTTGATAAATCATTATCTTGACAGGAAATATTGGCAGATAGAAGGGGAAGACGATTCAGCATATGGACTAGGGTTAAGAATCAAATCCAGATGCCTTCATTGAGGACTGTCGCCTCAGCAAATGTGTTTATCCACATGTATGCATCTTATATTAGCAATAATGGCGATTAGCATGATTAGCATTACACAACCACATGTCAAAATGTAGATCTGCACCATTTCTCAGACATTGCCTGTAGACTCCTTCAAGAAACACAGGTGTACAGGTGTAAACAAACCCGACTTGTTGTTCTTTTCAGCCTGCCTACTAGCTGCGGAACCTCTTGCTCTGTCTGGCTTTCTTGCAGCCTGTAAGCACCACAGAATTAAAAAATATATATTTTAAAATAGCTTCTCAACTTTTTGTGCATCTTCTTTTAACCACCATAGATGCCCTAAGAAACCTTGTAGTGTTCTATGCATCTTGGAAATCTACAAGTTACAAGTTTAGGTATTCTCTGACATGGAAATGATACAATTTTTCAGTTTACAAACTGTCTCCAACCAGTCACTCACCAGTTGTTCACCAGTCGTCTCTCTATCTCCTACATGTTATAGATGGCTTTCAAGCAAAGTTAGCCATTTGCAGATTTTATCTTTGCCTTTGTTTATCCCATCTCACCTTGGCTATGACAATAACAGTAATCTCACACCTTTGTATCAGTTCAATTAATCTACTGCATGCCTAATTAACAAGCTGCATTATCAGCCCAACCACAGGGCTGCTATGACAGGAGAAGGGTAATGCTGATGGACAGTCAGAGGAGGGTACATGGTGGCTGTCACAGTCATCAAACCCCTGTCGCTCTGCAGATGTCAGGCTGCTTTTTTTTCCCCCTGTCGTTCCAGTAAAATAGATTGACCACGGGTGGGTGAATAAAAGGGCAAATAGAAGACCCTGTTGCTGCAAACTTGATGCTGAGAGACAGGGTAATTACAGCCGGGTAAAGGTTCGGCTGTGTGACAAGATTTGAAAAACGATGTGATAAAGTTCAAAGGAACAGCGTTGAGCTTTGAGCCTGAAAATCCATCAAACAAACATACAAAACAAAAAAAGATAATTATAAAATGAACGCAGATCTAAAGCACGTTTGTTTGTGATAGTGAAGGTTTGCTTGTGTTTTTGAAACTGTTTCTTTTTGTATTTTCTTCGAGCAAAGATTCTCTCTTTTAAATCCAGCTATCAAACTTTCTTACAAGAAGAACGAAGCAAAAAAAATCTCACCTAAAACATTTTGATTGAGCTCTAACAGACACACACACACACAAACACACATATCAAATCCTCCTCCGACTTTAGACACACTGATTGGTTCCTTTCCTCACAAGATCCTTGCTTTATTCTTCACATCTTCCTATTGTCCTCTCTTTCTTCTCTAGGCGCTACTGACAAACACACAACCACAAAGCGTTATCATTGTACATCATAAACATGAAAAATGAGCTCGTTAAGATATTTTTTGCCAGCCGTCTCTCAGCTTATAGACGAGAGTGACGCCTTAAAATGATTCTTTCTCGCAGGTCATTTTAAGTCTTAAAAAGATATTTAAAGTTCAGGATATATAGAAAGCATCTCCATGCCTGAAAATGCAAGTGTTTGAACAATAGCTTTTGTTTAACTCTTTAGCATTGGGCCAAAATTGAGTGGGTTTGCCCAAAGGTCATTTTCAAATCATTCAACCAATGATGCAGTTTAAAAGTTCAAGCAGTTGAAAGCAGGGTTCCAACTCTACCTTGTCTTTTTGTCAAGAAGCAACTTGAAGTAGGCACATGTGATAGAGAGAGGCAGTAATGAAAGCAAAATAGCGATGCAACGGCTGCTATCCTTCCCTGGTTATGCACAGACAGACCATCGATTACATGATTAGGCGGTCTGTCTTGTGCTCTTATTAAGTCTGTCAATATCATCGACTGTGCAATCGCATCGACGGACTGCTGAGTGTTTTCTAAATGACAGGAAAACAGACTGAGTCCATAGCTATGTCTATAGCTAATTTTTTTTTTTTTATTATTATTGTTTTTCTCTTACTCATATTTCTTTCTCTGGATACATATAGAGGCATTCCCCTAGTGGTATCCGTATATCATTACACCCATAAACCTGAGTTGAGATAATTTATCATTGTCAGAAAAACTACTACATTCTGCCAAGATGGATGCATGAATGGAAACGTGTTCCTTGTCCTGAGTGAGGATAACTGGGACAAATGCAGTGCAGGCATCAGTGACAGATGTTTTCTGCTCCTTCCTTCATTAAATATCTCCTCAGAAACTATTCTTGCCCTTCCCTTACGTTCCATTTATACTCTGGGTGTGTTCGTTTGTTGCTTAGCCTCACTGGGCCGTATTCACACAGCCGCTAAAAGCCTCCAAAAGCCCAGCTACACCAGTTTTTTTCCATCCTGCACACTGCCACGTACACTGCATCTGTTGTCGTGAACATTTACAACAGATATATGGAGGCACTACGGTCAACACCGGCTCTGCAGGGGAGCCCAAGGCAAAGCTGTGCATTTACCACACCGAGAAATTTCACAGATGGCTCTGTGCCCTTCCCAGCACCTCACTTTGCAAGTATCCATTCTGAACACGATTGCAATTTATAACGGAGGTTACGTCTGGCTGTGTGAATGTGGCTCAACAGTATTTATTCATATTTACCAGTGTATGTTCTTATTAATTCTAGTACTGTCATTGTATTATATTCTTTACGAGACAAATGACCATTAAAGGAAACCCTTGTTTGGATCCATTACTTGTTTGCCCGGACTCGTTATTTGATTTTACGATTTTGATATTATAATTCAACGACATCACAGGAAACTACTTAATATAAATAGTTCTGTTAATTTAGGCTACATACTGAAACATTGTGATACCAAAAATGATCTGACCTTTTTTTATTTTTCACTTGTTGCACAAATATTGGTAGTCTGAACAATCCTCGCAAAATAAATGCAGCCAAAGCATTTTACTGTCTATACAAGGACAGGGACATCATAATATTGATCATGGTTAAGTTTAATCTCGCCTCTCAGTTTATTCTTTTTGCCCCAATCGTGTGACTATTGTTCATGCTCCAGTCTGGTGGGTGGCGGTAATGCCCCTATAGTTAGTTTATCAAAACTTTTTTGTGGATGTTCTGAATGCCAAATCACTTGAGGGCTTAGTATCACCTTAGCAAAAGATGCTGCGGTAAGCATTAATCTCAGGTCTTTACTGCTCTCTGGCATCCTTCAGCATTAAAATACTTTACCTACTTATATCTACTCCTAAGCTCTTAACATAAGTTTTAGTGTAGTGTTCTCTCTTATACTGATATGAGAGCCAATGTCATTTATACGTGTGACTATTTAAGTCCACATATATGATTTATTGTTTAAGTGGTTTGATTTAACTGCACATCTTACATTTATTTTTAGAAGGGAAGCACAAAGTTTTATAGACCAGGTTAATACCTAATACTTATATTAAAGATAAGAATTTACATTTCTGGATGATAAACCGGAACAGAAAGACTTAGGTGTCTATCATATGACCATCTTTCTTTATTTTACTCTTTTTTTATTATTATTTAAAAGCTAAGTCTTAGGTTGATGTTTTTTTTTTATCCTTTTGGTCGTGCATCCAACCCTATAGAAGCTTTGAGCACCATTTAACAGTGCACATGAGCAAGCTTTGGGGTTTTCTTTCCCTGAAGACATGTTTAAGTGAATAATTCTGTTCAGTAATGAGGTCTGCATTAGCTTTACATCATATTAGAAGGTTAAAGGAACTTGGGTTTCTTTCCAGCAATATGACACAAACAGGAAGAAACAAGGGAATCTTGATTTAAACAAAAAATTGTAATATATTTTCTGTGTTGACAAAAAAAAGCTACTGAGCTAATAATTATTTTTAGTGAATAAATATATATTAGCACCACGTGTACCATCTATATAGTGGTGCTACAATATTATGTTATACATTATATTACCGACCTCTATGCTTTCTCTTTCTGTGTTATATCATTGATTTTTTATGACTTACTTACTTTTTTTTATTATTCCAAAAGCCACTTTCTGACCTCATGCGTATAACATTCATTTCCAAATCTGGGTGAAGAAGCAAAACATTCTCTCCTCTGCCAAGAATATTGTATGAAGGAGAAAAAAATGCAGTTTTGCTCCTGTTTTCTTCTCTTTCTTTCCACATTCCAACAATTTCTGGCTGAAACAAACAAACCGGGTTGCCAAGGGCATATCCCTCAGAAGCACAAGAGAAGCCGCGTAGGATGAAGAGCAGCACAGACAGACAAGTGGGAGGGATAAAAGACATGAGATAGGCGGGAAGGGGTTTATTTTGGCAGTAAACAGTCTGTGAATACATCTACTGTTCTCTTCTATAACCTTCAGCTCACCTGAAGGTCCGCTGCACAGCCTTCACTTATGAATGGATGGTTTTTGTAACCTCACACAGCATTTCTCAGACATTCTCACAGCTTTTTTTCCCCCACTGTTCTACTCACACCCTTTAATAGGTGCTTGACTTGTTCCCTTATTATTTCAAAAACACCTGAAGAAGCATTACGGCTTTCCTGTTTTGGTTCGACAATCAATCACACTTATTATTTAATCTTTTTAATCCCCTCTCCCTCAGTTTCAGCTGACCGGGCGACGTTTTCAGCTCAGCACGGCAAGTTCTGATTAAAACAATCGTTAACAGAAATTTCCTCTTAATCTCTCCTTCTGAAAATGACCTTCAGCTCTCTGCTGTTGCTGTGCAGCAACGATAGATCACATTCAGTACTGAAATGCAGCTCAGACCTCTGCAAAAGCAAACAGTTTATAACAGGGTTTCTACCCATATGAAATCAAATGCTTATGCTATCAATAACCATATGTAAATTGCAAAAAGATTCAAACACATTTAATTTTTTTATTGCCATTTTATAAGGTAGACAGGGTGGAAATGTACAGAATTTGCCCCTCAACTAATAGAGTTTTATATCTGGTATAAAATCTCAAGATTGATAATTGCCGATTTCCAGTTCAAGGTTTTTGTTTTATTGCATTTCTCATTACTAAAATGCAATTTAAAAAAAAGTTTTAATCAACAATAGAAATGACCAAAAAATATAAATCAGTTAGGACAGGCCTTTATAGGTGAACATATATATTAATAAAACACAATTTGTAAAAATTAAAAAAGGAGTAATCACGGAGCATGAGCCTAAAGCTTTATATAATGTGTAGGCTGGCTTTTACTGAGGACTGATATGTCACATAAAATCCCCGAAAAATACACGTTTATGGTTCAAACATCCTAAAGTGTGGAACAACTTAACAGGCATTGTACTGTCATTTAGGAACAGCAATCAACAGAAAAATCTCTGAAACATATCTATTCAAGACAATTTGCCTACAATAAACAATAAACACATCCCCTTCTCATCATGTAAGTTGAAGAAGAGTAGATGAATCAGAGTGCTGGAAAGACTGATTTTCATAACGTTGTTCTTGGATCAATGTCAGACTCATCTGGCAGGCGTGAGGACTAGCTGGCATTATCGCCTAATGGGACTGCGTTCAAGAGTTCAAGTTCAGGAGGATTATGAAAATCAACCGTGGCTTTAGCACCGTGTTAAGTCTGATAGTCACTACCTCTTTTCCGACTCCTCCAAGAAGTTCTGTTTTTAATCTCTTGAGGCATAAAATGGCTGCACTAAAAAACAAACAAAGCAAAGACTCACAGACAAATCTCCATATCCAGATCCAAAAAAAGAATGTGCTTCTTAACTCTGTTTAGCTTCCCAAAGTTTATTGCAGGCAGGTTGTTGCAAAGCTTCCCCCGTGAATCTGCATTTACACCCATTTAATGATGGCACGCCGCAGATGGTGCAGCATCGTCTCTTTACTGGCATTTTTTACTGTGATGTGTCTGCGTGTGCAGGAATCAAAGACAAAGAGCAAACCCAGAAAAAAAGCTTTATACTCAGCCAGGTCGTTCACACACCACTGGCTCTGCATCGCTCTCTGCCAGCTGTGTGTGCACCGCTCAGTGTCCCGTTATACAACCTCATCTGATGATCTGCAGATTTGGCTTAGTTGAGTTAGTTTTGGCCAGCATGACACCAGAGGCACAAAGTGGCTGACTTGGTTTGTATCTGCCCTGATTTTTTATGTAGTTGTTTGATAGTCGCATTTGAAGCAGAAATTACGACTTACATCAGTCTTAAATAATGTTTTTTTTAGGCATCTATCACCTTAAGTATTTTAATTGTATGTAAAAGTAATGTCAAACAGATGTACATTAGAGCTGAGCACTAAGATATTAAAACCAAAGAGTCATTTTCATGTAGAGTCACACCAACAGATTTTTTTTAAACTACTTTTGAATAAAAGAAATGAATCAATAAAAAACTGTCATGATATGTGTTTTTGTTCCCTGTTAGTTTGCCATTTAATGTGTTGTAGTTGCTTTGTTTTACTTTGTTATCATTAGTTATTGTTTTCTTTAGGTTATTTTCTATTTTGGTTTAGTCTTTGTTTTTGTTATTTTCTGTGTTCTCTAGTTTCCCCTGCTCTGTCCCTCTTCTTTCTGTGTTTTCTCTCTTCATTATCACTCACATCTGTTTGCAATTATCCAATCATCATTTCCACCACTCCACCTCCTGCTCCTCAGTATTTAAGCCTGGTTTACTCATTCACTCACTGCTGGATCGTCTGCTTACCACCCCGGCTCTCTGCACCTACCTGTTCCTCCACGTCTCCCAGTAAGCCTTCCCGTCTTGCTCGCTGAATCTCTGTGCTGGTTATTTTCCCTTAATTATTTCTCCTCAGGTCCCGTCCTTGCATTTACTTAGGTTTTTGTTTTCCTGTAGTCTCCGGTTTCCCGTGCTTCCTCCCCCATCCTTTCTCCCCTGGTCCCTGTCTGAGTTTATTTCCTTTATTGGTTCCTTGTTATTTTGTTCTTAGTTTTATTAAGTTATTCTTCATAGTTAAGCTCCTTCGTCACCTCCTGTTTTCCTTGTGTTTATTATTATTATTGATATTTCGTCTGTTACCTTAGAAAAACAAATTAGGCAAGGTCTGTTAACCTAGCTGCAAAGAAAAAAGTTTATTCTATAATTTGACATTAAAAAGACAAACATTAAGGGAAGATTTCAAAGGTTAGAGTAAAATAGCATGTGTAGTGAAAATCCTTTCAAATTAATGACCATTGACATCAACAGAAGAAAAGGAAGCTTGTAGCACTATATTCTCGAGTTAAAAGTCAAATGTAAACTGGGGCACCTAAACATTATGATTATTTACACTTTTGCAATATCCAAGTTATAAAACAAAAAAACTCATAAACACGAAAAAACGTATTTAGTTTTAATGTTTTTTAATCATGCATTAAGGTTTAACGTAGACCATAATAAATCTGAAAACATTATACATTACAGTTTGTAATCCACTAGCAATACTGTCTCTTGTCGTCCATAGCTGGAAAAGGCAGCAGGTTTTAACTTGATGAATCAAGAAATTTAGATATGGAGGATAAAAACAACTTGTTAGAAATATTTTGAAAAATTATTATTGAAATAGTTTCTTAAATCCACAGCATAACTTAAATTTTATTGTATGAGTAACCTGGCCGATGCCTTAATTGTGAAATCCAAATCTACATCATCTCTTCCCCAGTGGTCCAGGATTGCACAAGTTCCCAAGTTGCCTGACTGCATTACAACTCTTTAATGACCTCTTAGTGTTCCAGGAAAAATCCGCTATTAATCTAACCATTTGAGCGACTGCATGTTGCTAAAAACACAGAAGCCACCAATGGCCCATACTACGATGGAAGCAAACTATGCTGCCTGTGTATAGATTTCAGGTCAAACGCTCGTATTGTTTAACTAAGCACAATCTATTAAATACTTAACACTTTCAATTAACTCAACTCGGCGAATGCCTTCTTCATGCACCTCTGACCTTAGAGAAAACCCGCACAAATTGACTAATAGCGTGTTGCACAAACCCGCTTCTTTCAATGCATAATATCAATCAGCAGCAGCTCACTGCTGTATACTTAATTTTGCTCAGAATGTGTAAGAAAATAATGGAAATCAAGATATATCAAAATAAAGTCCTAGCTGCGTTCCATAGGCTAATAGGTTTTGTGTGTGCCTATTCTGGATAATACAGTATCCTAATGTGTTCTTAATAGGTGATCCGTAGGTCAAAAATGTCTTGGCCTCATTTAAAATGTATAGTCTCTAAATAAACCTTGGGCCAGGCATATTAACAATATCTTACAGATCACTATATGTGTGATTCTCAACAGGAATACAACTTTCTATCCTCCATTCATCCATGATCTTGTGCTTATCTAATATCTGGTCATGGGGGTAATAGGGTTTCCCATATATTTCTCTCCCTGGCAAAACACTGCACAATCCAGAAAACACTGAAGGTCTGAAAAAACTCCAACATATCCATAAAACCAAAGATCCCCCCCCCCCCCTGGGCTTCCTTAAACAGATACTGTCAACTTAATGATTGTCTTGAAATTCTGGTCAACAGAAACAGAATTGGGGGTCAAAGGTCAGCTCTGGCAGACTTTAAACAGCCGCCAGGACTGAAACTCGCACACCCCCCAAAAGAAAATGCCTTATGTAATGACCCTCTTCAGAAAGTTTTACATATTAAAAACATACAGTCTATGTCTAGACACTATTGCTTTTCTGTTCATTTCTTTTTACTTGTTTTATATGCTATTGAATTTCCCAAGAGGCCAATCACTGAGCGGCAGACAAAACAAGGGAGCTGATATAAATAATGAGAGGCAAGCCAACTGACAGAGCTGATAAGCCGTATTACTGATAATAATGGTTTGTTTTGCCTCATTTAACTTGTTCAGTCATTCCTTCAGCAGAGTTGTCTGCTGTGTATGCACGTTAATTCAAGACGTATTCATATTCCTCTACTCCTGAACTAATAAGTGTGCCGATGTTACTGGTAATGGAGAGGAACTCGGGGGCAGACACAGATGGAGTGAGTAAAACAGCAAGGTGCTTTGGAGTCCACACACACAAAAAGAAAATGAATAAAGCGGAACAGATAAACTGGCCGAAAGGTTGTGGCTGTCAGAAAACGGCAGCCAAGGATGGATTCCTGAAGACACAGGGGACATCATTTGAGGAGAAAAATCCTAAAAGGAACTAGCTGCAGAAGATATAGTCTGACATCTGATGAAAAGCTTCAATCTGACTGCAAGTGGGTGAAAATTCACAAGGGGCTCGATGCAAGTTGGTGTTTATAAATGGCACCAAACACAAAAGCCAGTATAGGATTCTATACACACAATTATTGCAAATTTAATACTGGAAAGGTATCCCATCATTTTTGACTAGCGTCTGTTTCCTTACCTATGCAAAGCCTTTCTGGAACATGATGCTGTCGCTAACCTGGTTCGCCCTGGGAACAGTATGTCTAAGCTACTAAGTTTCCTGCACATATACATTTATATATGTGTTCTGTATCGATGTTTGGTCTCATCTGACCACACCCCCATTTTTTTAATTGGTTGTAGAGTTGTTCACCTAATTTTTGGCAAACTTACACCTTCTTTTCAGCGATTGCCTTCTTGTTTTCACTCTTACTCAGTTCAGCCTGACTTGTGTAGGGAAAGCCAAATACAAAACCTATGCAGAGAGTCATCCACCTGAGCAGTTGATTTCTGCCGCCTCTTCAGAGTCACCAGTCAGTTTTCTGCTTCTCTGAGTAACGCTGTCCTGTCCAGCAGGTGGACATCAGTTGTGCCCTGTTCTTTATTCTTGATTGTGTTTGATTGTAAAAAAAAAAAAAAAATATTGTAAACCCATGACTCATTTTTCTTCCATTTCACATTTAGATACATGTCAAGCTATCATATATAATCTGAATATACTGCTTATAATTGCCACATGACCAAACATTTGTAACAATTTGGTGTTTTGCTGTGTGGCTGCAGGTGGTTCCATGACACTTCAAACTTAAAACCACCATATTTAACATATATTTTAAACATTAAATATTAGTAATTCAACCTATTTGACCTCCATTGCTTGTATCAATTATCGTCATTTTGTTTCTGTTTGCAGGAGGCTCGGACCGCTGTAAAGGGCCGATAATTGAAGCTTTCCGTTCCATTTTCTGCACTTCACAGTTTCCTGTCACCGCAGGATCAGACCATTTTATTTATCACACTGAAACGCTCAGAAAATTACAGCTGTTTAAAGTAACTGGACACATTTCTAATCGTTTTTTCTCATGTCGTTTTGTTCATTTAAAGGGTTTTAAACCTCTAAATGCTAAGTGTGATATTCTACACGTTTAAGAAACAGGTTGTTGGACTCACCATCTGTGGAATTGTTAATGTGTTTGCTGTTTCGCTCTAATTTGAGAAAAGTACAGTATGCTTGTGGTTATATTAAGGGTAACAGCAACAGTAAATGTACATACTACTTGCCATTAAGTTGGTGAGCGAAGTGTTTTTTTTCTCATCACCCCGAGTTTGCACATGTGAATAAACAATTATAAATAGAAAAGCTTTTTATTTCTTTTTTTTAAAGTAAATTATACGTGTTCGTCATGCAGTTTAAAATCCCTCATGCATCATGTTTACCGTGGGTTCATTTAAAAGTTAGGACTTTATTTTCATCTTGCAGAATAAAAAAAAATTAGAGAAGAAGCCTGTTAACGTCATCAGGTTTTGTAATCATTTTTCTGTTATATAATCAGAAAATATAACTAATCTTTCAATAGGCAACTGCTTTTATTACATCTTAAGCTTATCACCATCACCAGTGATGTTATTTGTTTTGACTTTCCATGAACTTGAGTGAGTTTTCGCAGAGGTAGTTGCTATGACAACGGCCATGTTTAGTCCCTCTGTATTGGCATGAAACCAGCAGCTCACACTCTGTGCTCTTTTCTGCTAAGCAGACAGAATTACTTGCAAACATAACATGTCAATCAGTGTGGCGCAAGTCACTCATATAAAAGCATTTGCATTACTGACTCATCCAATTCATGAATGTCGTTTCGTTTATCAGCTCTTGGTTATTAGTCAAATTATCGTTGCTGTGAATCACTTTATTCCTCCGGTCAACAGTGATGGTCTTTTCTTACATCTCCTCTTCAGATTACATTTACGTACAAGATTACCTCAGAATCAGTTTAAATGGAAAATGGCAATTTAGAGGTATGTTGGTCGCCCTAATGGATTCAGCAATCATATTATAGAGTTAGTTAAAACAAGACCACAGCAATCTCTTACTTGCAAATGCATCTGTACCTGGTCTGCATAGTTTGATTCTATGCTGTTTCTCAAGAGACAAATACAGTATTAGCAGATGAATATTCAAACCAAGCCCGTTTTTAGATTTCAAATACATACAGTAAAACTGATAAGCAGCAAGTTAATGATGTTTGTGTAAGTTTTGTCGTCTTTATTGTGATTGTAGTTGTATAAAGGGTGGAATTTTTAAGTTTCCCTCAATTTGTTGTGAATATTTAAAAAAAACTATTTGTCTTTTGTTAGTAATACTTTCTCTAGGATACTAGCACAATATAGTTATTGTTATTCTTGTATAGTATAGCATAGCATAGTTAATTTCTGATGCTCATTTTAATGAGTAAGGAAATGCAAAACATTTTCTGTGGAGATAAAATGAGACAAGACCAGCTCTGATCAAGTAAACAAGTTCGGGACTTTATTTTATTTTATTTTTTTAATTCAAGCATCACATTCTTAAGCAAATTTTCGAATATATGCAATCATAAGGATACAGTAATAATAATAGTCAAATAAGTTGCCTGTAAATAACTATCATGAGATTCATTATTGCAAATTTAGCCCCAGCAGCAACTCTCAGCCATAAAAGTCATGCACGCGTAATGTTTTGGCTAAGATTCATCTAGAAAATTGAGCTCTTTATATTTAAAGTGCATCTATAATAGAGCTAGTGCAATAATTACTTCATCAATTTCTAAAGATGAGGTTGCAAGAAGTGAGCCTCCTGCGGATGAAACACAGGCACTGTAAACTAACAAGGCATCTTAAATGTATCCCCATATTCGAGTCCATCACATTTCCTCCTTTTCACCAAGGTTCTACCTCAGAGGAGACTTGAACCCCGCCTCCCCTGACACAAAAACATCATTGACCCACATGTAAACAAATATATGCACATCTATTTGCAAGATTTCCATATGTGACAGACTAATGATTAAGCTGCTATTTAATCTTTTCAGATGACAGATCTGTGCTAAGACGCTCTCAAAGACAATCAAAAGGTAAATAAAAAGATTGCCATTAATTTTACACAGGCACCCCTCATTTGCTTTGGCAAACCGACAGATGGTTATATCATGTCTGTGGGTGTTTAACTTTAAAAGCAATGAATGAGTGATTGCAGTCAAATCTAAAATTGTACGCCCTTCAACTCCCATGCCGTCAGTTTTAAATAGCGGTCGTGGTTTTGATTGGGATGCTGTTGCTGCTCTTCTGTTTTATCAAAAGTCCTTTCTGGGGTTTATTCTCTTTAATACCACCTGCTGTTTTGTCCATGTACTTGCGGAAACAGTAGACCCCGTATAGTCTGAACTTTTTGTCCGGGAAACCCAAGTGTCGAACCCCTGGTTGGGAATCCCCACAGCGGGAACGAGGGTTGACAATCGGGTACCGGATGCTGCCATCTTCTAGCCACCCTGCTTCACAGCGGTCCAGCAGCTGGAACTTCCATGCTGCATACAGCTGACCCACTTTGGCCACGGTCGATCCGTCTCGTACACACGCCTTCACGGCCTCTGCATAATTCACTTTCTTGTAGCGTTTCAGGAAGTAAACTTTACCTACAGGTAAATTAAGAATGGAGACGTCTGTGTAAGAAGGTGCAGTTCTGGAGGAAATCCAATCCAATTATTAAATAACTAAGACAACTTAACAAGAGCAATCACTGAGCCTGGGGAGAAATTTTTAGTTAGATTGTTAAACACAGTATGTGGCAAAAGCATCAATAACTCTTTACTTGCTTACATTAGGTCCCATTACAAATACAAGCTACATTGTATTTTATTTGGATTTTACCTGACAAAACCAGTGGAAAGCAACACATAATTGGAAGTTAACGGGAAATGAGACTTAAAAAAATTAAGTTAAATTAAAATTATATACAAAATTGTGAAATATGGTTTCTATTTGCATTAAGACTCCTTTACATCCATCAATCCATTTTCTGTACACTCTTTTCCCTAATGGGGTTGGGTGGATCTGCTGGTGCCTATCTCCTGCTTATAAATGGGCGAGAGGCAGGGGTACACCCTGGACAGGTCACCAGTCCATCGCAGGACCCCTTTACATTGGCTAAATAACACTTAAAGTGAGCACTTGGTTCCAGAATTCACATAACCTTTGTTTGAAAATGGAAAGAGCAGGCCCCTGACATGCTGAGCAATATGCCCCTCAATCAGAGAATCAAAAAGTAGACTAAGACACAACAGTCACAGCTAAGGTGGGAGATTTGTTTATATCTGTAAGTTGAACACTGTGATGTTCAAAGTGTCACAGTTTGTTGCAAAAGAAGGTCCTGGGTTTTAATCTCAGTCTGGAATCTATCCTCGTGCAGTTTGCTGTATATTCTTGGATTTTCTCAAGGTACTCCAGCTTCCACAAACAGTCAAAAAAAAAACACTGTTTATTAAACTGTCCTTGGCAATGCACGTGTTTGTGTGTGTGCAAGGTTGATTGTCCTTTGTGAGTCTGGCTTGCCTTGCAATAGACGTTTAACCTGTTAGGGTAACTCCGCTCCTGGCCCAATGACCACTGAAGATATTCACCTGCATGCAAAATGGCATTTCTGTTCGGAGGAAAACTAACAAAGCACAATATCCCATCGTAAACCATGTTTTCAGCCACACAGACAAGAAAGCTTGATAAATGAGATTGGAAGATGCATGGAGCTAAGTGCATGGCTATCCTAGAAGAAAACATGTTACAAGTTGCCAAAGGACTTGAGATTGAGGATAGGTTCAATTTCCAACCGGAATCTATTATTAAACAGTGTATAATCCCAGGGTTTAATTTCAAGGCCAGAATTGAAAAGTAATGTTCATCACTGATTGTCACTGATTCTGACTGATCCTGAGCGATTTTAAAAGAGGCGATTGTAACCATAAAAATAACATAAAAAATCCTAGATGTTTAAAGCTGGCAAGGACCTGCAGCTGGTAGTTTCAGTGAGGTTCAAGGTATTGACTTTGCAGATGATATATAACTCATACTTTTTACCTTACATCTACCTTACATTTTAAAAATATGTTCTACTTTGTTTTGGTGTAGAACAAATATACTAATAAAGTCTATTGAAAGTCTAAATATATAAAAAAATAATATTAAATAAAGGCACTGTATATCCAACACTTGAGAGCAGTTTTATTTATAATTTAGAGGTAATTTCACGTCAGCGAAACAACTCTGAATATTGCTTATTGGTCTCATAGATACAATAAAGGCAGGCGCTCTAAGAGGAAGTGTTTTAGCCAATGCCAATAAAGAAATATATACAGAAAAGAAAAACTTCTAACCAAGACTACAACTTTTCCCCAAATCTGCCTATAAGAATCATGTCAGCAACCTCTGCCTCACTGTTGGCTTAGCTATAGATTTTCTGCTTGTTTATGTGACTGCTGACTATTACAGAGGCAGAATATTGTTTCATATTTCCCCAGGGGACTTTTGGTAAAATGCCTTCCAGCTGGACTGAGACACAGTATCTGACTGGGCCTCTGCTGAAACCTCCTGTCTGTGACAGACTGTCCGCAGTAATTAACACACATGGGAAGCGATGAGCGGTCATGTAAGCTTCCTGTCAAATCACCTTTTTTTCTGTCTTCTCAACCATTACATAAATTCAAACCTTATTTTTGATAAATTATTTTTTTTATCATAGATTAAAACATACATTTGACTTTTTTTTCCAAAAAGAAATGATGTTTAAAAAAAAGTTACAGTTCCACATTTTGGAAAGCACAAATAACAATTTGATAATTTAACGTATTTAAAAACATTTCAATTTGCAGCCGCAGCCTTTCATGCATTTAATGGGAATATGTCATCAT